>JAJHUR010116095.1:14229-26709 GCA_027495735.1 Lutjanus campechanus | reverse complement strand
CCTCTGGAAATTCATTATTCAGAGAGACATGCAGACATCTGTCCCTCTGAAATGACAGGAGTCCTCCCTCTCTCTGTCTGTCTGTGTCGTCGAGTCTGTTCCTGTCTTTTCTTTCAGTCGACTCTATTGATTTATTCTGCTTGTTTTACTCGTTGACATGTGCTGTCAGAATGATACTGCTGGCTGCCAATGTTTTCATGCTGGTCCACCATTCACACGCATGCAATGAAGTGTGCTCGCGATGGGTTGTTTTTAACAAAGTAATAAGAACATTTGACAGTTGCCCTTCTAGAGCGACTATGACTTACAACAAAGAGCTGAAAATCAACCTGGCTTTATACAGCATATGCAGTCCATTAAAATAAATCCTCGATTGGATCCCAAGACTGAACAGATCAACACAAGGTACATTCACTAGTAAGTAATTATTTGTATAATTTATGTAAAATTAAACATCCTATAAAAGAGAATTTCAATGTCAGTGATGCCTTTCCCCAGTTAAATAAAGCAATATATTTTCAAAAAAGCGAATAAATTCTTAAAGTCAGTATGAAGTTCTGCATCTAAGGCTTGTTGGCTCTGAGAAGAAGATACTTTGCAAATCTTAAACGTTTCTCTTAGAAGTACTACACTTACTTGGGCACAAATTCCAAAAGCAAATGCTAAATTGTGCTCTCATGAGAACTTAAAAAACAGTAATGCAGGTCTGTCAAGCTCCTTTTCCTCTAAATTAGCACCGGTACATGACCTAGTTCTGTTCAAGATTTTTGGAACCTTGGTGCCATGTAGTGAATTAGCACAGGTTTCTAACCTTCTAACCACGCCTTGTTGGAAACATTTAGGATAATGCAAACACACAACTAAACAAAATATATAACATGGATCTAGCAGTGTTAGACATTTTTAATGGAGAATGTTACATATTATAGCTTTAATACTAAAAACACAATCAGTTCAACTAAGGTTGTTGAGAAATGTGTGGTGTATGGTATCAGTATTCAGTCTTCCTCTCTAGCTTTGTGTGTTGGGAGTGTTTCGGCTGTCAGTCACAGCTCAGGTAGATGCAGCCTTCACACGGTGACATTTAAGAAATGGAAGGAAAAGGACAAGCAGAAATGGTTCCATTCAAGTGAAAAATGAGATTCTGATTATTTCACCACTATTTCAGGTCCAGACTGCTGATTTGTTGTCTTCACCATTTTGCTGGTTTACTGCATTTACTCCTGCATTGATGATATCAGTTTGTAGACATAAGGCCACTAATACTCACATCATGCCACTGCAGTTTCTGCTCTTGCCATATAAATCTAAATACATGTCCGTTTTTCATTACATATGATATTAAATTTAAACAAACCAGATAATCAGCTTTGGCATCAAATAAACAGATTGTGATAAATTCCATAAAAAGTGTCTGGAAATGCAACTTTTTCAAAACTGGTAAATTTCTCTCATGTTGGTATCATAATGATGTTGCATTTTGCTCAAGCTTTTACTGTGGTATCTTCTTTCATTGTAAACTGATGCTGTTTTTCAGGGCAGACCTGTAAGCAGGAAGTTTTTTTGATTTTGGGGTATGCAGGTATGGGAGAGTATGCATGTAATGTCACAGTAGGCAGATTCACTGCGGTCAAACCCAAAAAAACACAAAAACACATCTGAAATGAGAAAGAGCTGTTGTGCAATTGATGTATGAATAGATTCAACAAGAAGTCAGAGCTATCTTTCTTACAAACTGCTAAAAGCTAAAGAAAAAAAGCAAATTAATTATTGCAATTCACAGAAACAGCTTAAATCCCAGCACTGAAACATGGATTTGCGGTTGCCATTTTGTGTCAGGTATGTTGGATTTTTGGGTAAAATCATGCCTGATGTACTGCATATACTGTATTGACTACTGTTACTTATGAATTAAATATTTAGCATCTTTTACTTGCAGTCCTTGCAACAGTCGTGCGTTGTATCATGCATCATCAACGCTGCTGCATTCAGATATGTCTCTCCAGTGATGTCCTAAAATACAAATATCTGTACCGACCTGTCTACATACAACCAGAGTATCCCTCATTATTCTTGTCACTTTAATCTCACTAACAAATTGAAATCAGGTACAACCTGATTCCTGGCCAAATGCCAATGTCCATGACCCACTGTGTCTGTGGTAAGTTGTAAGGATCACTGTTGAGCCCAGCTGCCTTTAATTTAAGCAGATAGTGGATTGTTATACTCTCAGTTTCACAGTTTCCCTGCTAAAGGCGGCCATGTTGCAGGATGTTTTGCCACTCGGTCCAACTGATGGGGCGTGTTCCAGTGGGAAAGTGACGTCAGTGCATACCCTCAAAGACATTTCCTCGCTTTATCAAATCATGCTGAATAGTTACATCACCACCGGCAGAGCAAACAAAGTCAGCAGTGAGCAAGTTTAACCTTTTCGACGTTCATTGGAAGCAACATGTCCACTTCTCAACCCAGTGAAAAATACACTAATTCAATAACAAAATCAGTTGATCCAAGAAGAAGCGAGACATGAGTTTGTGCTGTGCAAGTTATTTGTGTGCTCACAGTTTCTTAGTTCTGCAGAACTTGACTGTTGTCCCTTTTATTCAAACCTCATCTCTGCACTCTAAACTAAGTCTTGCTGTTCCCATAATCACTACTGCCAGTGACGGTGGTTGGAAGCTGGCTGGCAAACCTCAAGACTCCCAAACACAAGATTTCAGGGTGCACCCGTTCCACTCACTCCAGCTCTGCGGCTGAACCAACCCCACTGGGTGCTGCAAACCCTGGAAGCTGGTTGGATGGGTCAGGGAGTGGAGAGAGGAGCCTTGTGTTTTGGAGAGTGTGGTTAATCTGCAGAGCGCAGGTTTGCTTTGGCTGCGCTGTGGCAGACTGTAACCGAAGCTTTAACTTGCACGGCTCGAAGTTTCTGGTTTCTCTTAAGTCACTCTGTTAAAAAGTCGAGTCTTACTTCTGTCTCTCTCCCCCCGCAGCTATGGAAACACTCCTCAGCTGAACACTGGCCCATTTTCCTCTTTTTTAATACAAAGTCCACTGCAGCTAATTGCCATGCTGCCATGCATGGACTGTGCTGTGTGTGGGGGAGCACCACGTTTGTGTGTTTAACTTTATGTCCGTATGTGACAGCGCACATGTTAGTGTGTGTGTGTGTGTGTGTTCCTTGTGGTGGAGTAGGAGTAATTGTGGGCTGTGCCTCAGGCCCCTGTTAAACCCCTAATATGAATAGTGGCCGGCTGATTAGGTGTACCAGCGGTCAGTGGGTCGTGCTACATTTCCCTGTTTCTGGCTTGAATCACAGCCCTTTTTGCAGGCACCGGTAATTATGGGATGTGAACAAAGGGAGTCCAGTTACTGTGGAAATAAGCCCTTTTCTGTATTCAGCAAGACTGAGTAGGTAACTTACAATGGCTTCGGAAGGTATTCATACCACTGCCATTTATAGACATTTGCTGTGTGATTATGCACACATAATACCATACCTCATAATTTATGTTTTTGTTTTTTTTTTAATCTGAAAAGAAGTAGAAGTTGATAGGAGTATATTTACCCCTTTGATTTGCTTACATCCTGAGTATATAAAGATCAAACAATACATGCTCATTTGTACCCAGAACACTACTGAATCAAGTCATTAACTTTTGCAGAACAGGAGACCACTCTCGCCCAAACATAAAATAATGCAATGAAAAGTTTAACTTATCAGAGCACAAAGAGATATTAATGCTACTTTTGTGGATTAATTTGAAAACTTTCAATAACAGGTTATTCCAATAGTTATTCCCTAAATTCTGGATGAGTAAAAAAAAAACAAAAAACTTTTGTTGTTTTATTTATATAATGTGTCAGGTCTCAGACTTCATATTTTAGTTGTGGACCAGCTGGATAATAAACCTTGCCATTCCTAGAGCTACAGTGCTCACATGGCAAAAGAAAAGAGCTTTAGAGAGAAGTTCAAACTGTGCCGACTTCCTGACCTATGCACTTTCCCAGTCTCTGGATGGCATGGACTTTCATTTCGGACGGTTTAAAAATTGTCGGATGCGACCCCCCATTTCTGCGTGAAGCATACTGAACCCTTTAGGTTACATTAAGCTGTAAAAGATGAGATACCTTAAACAAGAGTTAGATCGAAGATATGGACTGGAACATAGGGCCTGCGGAGATATGTAATATGGGCAGACTGTTTTTTTATTTGTTGTCTTTTTCAGTCATAACTGAATTTGAAATCACACAGTTGAACACGGTGGCTCTGCTGTGCTTATTTTATGTACTATGTTGCTTCGCTAACATCCTTGATAAACAGCGACATCTCGAGCTCTCAGACTGTAGTTTTAGTTCAACTCAAGCTGTTGTTTTCTTTTGTCTGTGGCCAAACAGGTAAATTAGTCTCTAACATCAGTAAAAGTGTTGGTATCAATGCGATATGAAAGTTTTTAAGATGAATGAGATGTAGACACTTAAATAACATCATGAAAAAAATTAACACATTGGTGCCATTTATAAATTGTGTGTACATAACACAAGGACTTCTCTATCCAGAAGTTATTTTGATTGGTTCTATTGTAAAGATTTAGTACAGTTAACAAGGAGCTGGATGAACAAACGTATAGATTGACAAATTAGTAAGATTGTCCCTCATGCAAAACCCAATAGGAAGTAGCCTAAAACACAGAATCTAGTAAATATACACACACAGATTGTACAGGATTACAAGTAGGCCTTTAAGTGGTAAATCAGCAATCACAAAAGAGCTGTAGTAAAAGAGTATCTACTGAAATTGTTCCCAAAAGGGCATTTTTTATGTTTTCCAATATTTGGTCACAAATATGACAAAATGGTGGATGTAACAACAAAATACTTGTGGTGAAACACTAGGTGGATGTGTCCTACATCGTCAGAACTTGTCATGCATTTATTATGTACACCCCACATCAAAACATCACATCTCCTCATTCGCAGTTCTTAAATATTTTACAGATTTTAGATGACAAATTAATCCACAAGTAACTGCAGGTGATTTGTTTTTTAACAGATCTTGAGTAAACCAGTGGATCCTGTGACAGAGTTCATGTTACGAGGATAATCTGTATTACATGCATGTTATGTTTTAGATTCAGTGGATACGAGGTCCTCAAAATTCCTCTCAACATCTTTTCAAGGCATTTTGGCAAAAGAAAGCAAGAACAGGAACCTGTTGTGAAGAGCTGGTGGTGCGCTGGTTATTAATGTCCCCCAGGAGGCTGCTGCAGAGCTGCTTATTAGTTTCCCCAAAGGAGCTGGAAGCCCATTTTGAAAGAGCAGAGTGAGATGTGTGCTCAACCAGAACCAGGGGAAGAAAGACAAAGTATAATGTATGCATGTCTAGGGGCCTATATTAAGGGCCCCAGTAAAAACTGATTGAATTGGTTTTTTTGCTTTTGTTTAGAAACACTCATTTTCTCCTTCCTGCTTCATGTTTTTTATGCTGTTTGAAGGTAAATTGCACCATAAAACACAAACTCACTAGACACTTGTTGTGTCCTTGCGTCTGATTCTTCTCTTTTTAAACGAAATTGACACAGAGAAAATGTGTTTAGGAACTAGTCAAACAGTTGATAGAGTGTTTAAAATGTGGACTGTGCAAGGCACTCCCAAAAAAGAAATATACAAAACCTCATTACACAAGATAGCAAGTGGTAGAACCAGTCGCATTGAAATAATAACATATAATCTTCTGTCTTAAATACATTTTGATGCACTTGTTCTTTCCCACGAATATTTACAAAGCCTCCGCTCCTAACGTGTACTTTATGTTAGCCCTGTGTTGTATTTTAGGGTGGATTTTCTCATCAAATGATGGAGGGCGGGCGGGTGTGGGATAGGAGAGCGTATTTTGTTTTCCAGCCTCCTTCTCTCAGACATCCATCACTCTGCTTTGCCGCTAACAGTGATGGATTTCACACTTTGTGCAGTCGGAGTTCTGGCTGTCTTTGATATTGCTCAGCTTCATTTAGGATTATTGAATTGTGTGTGTGTGTGTGTGTGTGTGTGTTGTGTGTACGTGTTCAGAACCGAGTGTGTGTGTGAAAACATCTGCTCTAAAGTGTCAGTCTCACAGTTTACCTGAACGCTGTCTATATATATGTAAAAGTCTGTAATCATACTTCAAACCAGAGTTGCCAATTTTGGGGGTTTTGAGAAAATATAACCAAGGATAAAATTAGAGTGCTGTGGGTTGAGGCAGCAATGTGTGCACTGGTACAAAATTCTAGTGTTACCCCGAGATCAGATGTGTCATTGTTGTCGAAAGAGGACTAAGTTTAGAAGTCAGTTTTTTTTACAGTATATTCAAAACATAAAGACAGAAAACACGGTGGTCACAAAGCAGCAAAAACGTAGAAGGAAGGAGATAAACTCAGCAGCGATTTGTCAAAAAAAGAAATGTGTGAGAAAAACAGAAACATAACGAGTGAGCAGCAAATGAGATACAAGATGAAAGATGAAAGACAGAAATGGCTTTTATATTATAAAGAGCGGGTCTAGTTCAGTTTCTTTATTCAGCTCTATTTACTTTGTATGCATATAGCCAATTATAATGAGTAAACAGAGGAAAGGAGGAAGAAAGAACAAATGAATGGAAATGAGCAGAAGTAACCCACAGAAACACAGTTAAATACACCATTAAAATATTATAACTTTGTGATAAATTTATAGCACGTCTGTTTATGTGTCCTTATGTAAGTAATCTGTGATGCTGCAGTTTTCACTTTGATGTAAGACCCTTAACAATATATTGTTGACAAGTTTTAGCCTTTTTTTAATGATATGTGGTTATATTATAAAATAAATCACATGACACAAAGTGGCCACTGAAAACCTACAAAATCAGAAATTTAACACTTCACAAAAGATCTTCTGAATTATGTTTGTCAAAATAGTCTGTCATTTTAAAGACACGTTTAAACTGATCTCTTCACTCTCATATTAAACCTCCAAAACACTGAAGGTAGGAAGCCAGTGGTGTGTGTTTCTGCATTGTGCTGCATCAGACATGTGTAAGTTCTCTCCTGAGTGAGGGTGTTAAATTGACTCAAGAAGCTTAGTAACTAAATCAGTTACTAAAATTTGTTGCGCCATGAATACTTTAGACATTGTCATGGATGTCATGCACATTAGTTTTCTGACGGGCATGAGCCACTTGGCATTGAAGCACATCGTAGCAAGCTAGATTGAAATTCAAATATCATAAATAAATTACATAAATTTGAGGCTGTACATTATAGATATAGATTTTTTTTTCCAGCTGACATGATAACCAAAATTTATCAATTTCTCTTGGCACATACTGACAAGATGGCCAATTTTTTAAATTTCACTTTTTTTTTTATTTTAAAAAGTTCATAACCTCAGTGCACAGAGGCTCAGATGTAGTGAGCAAAGATGAATGAATTTCATTATTGTAATAATCAATAATAATATGCATTTCCCATGATATTTATTGCACATCCCTAAATAAATCAAGTCTCTATTGGATTGCTGTGTTGCAAATTGGCTGCAATTAATTTAAAAAAAAAAAAGGTGCTGTGTAGCAGAACAACTGCTGTTTCACCATTAGTGAGTATAATTCTGTAACACTTGAAGATTTATACCTACCCATGGGGCACGTGTGAATTATTTAGGTTTTATGTAGAGTTATGTTGTGACTTATCTCTGTGGTTTTATTTTAGTCAACTTTGCAATAATTTATGCTCAAACTAGACTTAAGTTTGAACTGACACACAGCTGGTGCAACAGGCTGCTGGTATTCTGGTGTCACCGAGGTCACACTATTCCCACAAACATGTGCTATTTATGTGCAACACCTCACAACAACAGTTAACAAAACCCAAGTTGTAATCGCTACTTTTATTAAGTCTCACTGACAGATGAGTAGTGCTTGAACAGGCATTTTAAAGTATCACTAGTATTGATCTGCCTCTGTGTGTGTGTGTGTGTGCATGTGTGCGTGCGTGCATGCATACTTCTGCTGATCCTTGATACGATACTTCTTATCTTTTGGCTGCTTAAAGCTTTAGTTTGGCAGGTTTCAGGCAGACTGGGAGCTACAGTAGATAACATCCCATTTAGCCTGGAAAGTGAAAAGTTTCTTGATCAGTCTTGTAAAACAGGAAATGAGCGATAAATTTAGGCGTCACCACTAATTGTTGTCTGTCTGTGTGTTTCTTTTGTGCAGCTCGCCAAAAAGATTCGGGAAAAGTTTAACCGCTATCTGGATGTGGTGAACAGGAACAAACAGGTGGTGGAGGCATCGTACACCGCTCACCTCACCTCTCCGCTCACTGCAATACAAGACTGCTGCTCCATACCTGCATCTATGATGGAGTGAGTAACTTGCTCTGTAACACACACACACACACGCACACACTCTTTCTTTCTTTGTCTCTCTCATAACACTCGCACACAAATCTCTGCAGGAGGTTCAGTCTCTGTCTGTAAACCCACCTCCCACTGTTTGCACCTGCACTCAGCTCTCTATACATTGCTTTATGCTTCAGCTACACACACACACACACACACACACACACAAAATCCCCATCACTCCTTTGTTTAAACTTGTTTTGATCACCATTGGATTACATCACATAATTTACAGCCTTGAGCAGCGCTGGCAAGCTCTGATTTTTGGCAGCGTTCTTAAAACTCTACCCTTATTTCAGAACCTATTCAGGCAGTCAGTAGTTGTGCCAGTTGTTGCTTTGCTGCAGTGTGCGTCGACATTAAAAAGTTTTATGGTTCTTGGAGCCCAGGGAGGCTGGGAGATGTCAGCGTTTTCATGTATAATTAAGTTTTTTTGAACCCTGGAGATTTGATGGCGGTGTCTGCGTCAACTTATAATCACCAGGGATGGGAAATATATCACTATTATATTGATATTATGACATAAGACTACATATTTTCTATGATTTTGGATATTGTTATATTGTGTTGCGTTGTCTTTTCCTTAAAAGCTTCATCACAGTAAAGTGTTTTCTGAACTCATCAGTCTGTTCTAGTTCTATTATTTGCCTTTACCTGCTTAGTCATTATATCTATATTACTGATGATTATCAAAAATGTAATATTTTGTGAAATCACCAATAGTCATTGTTACAGTATTTTCGTAGTATTGATATCAAGGTACTTGGTCAAAAATATTGTCAGAATTTAATTTGAGTTGTCAGATCATCATATATTTGTACTATTTAAGAATTTATGATATGTTATTTTAGAGAAAATGTGCATACCAAGATATATATTGTATATTAGGCCTGTGTATTGGGAAGAATCTGTCGATAAAAACGATATGTGTCATGTCACAGAGGTTACAGTTCAGTATACTGCAATTTATTGCAATATGTTAGGCAAGGTAATGTATTGCTGTTTTTTTTAAATCTAATTTTAGAAAAACTGTCATGGTTTAAAGTAGGGCTGGGACGATACACTTATCTCTCTGATTCTTATATATTGCAATTCTACAAGTGTTGCGGTTTGATATTATGATTAATTGTGATGTTTTTGCTTTTTAACACTAGACCATGTGAGAAAGTTAGTCAGTCAGTCAGTCTTTGAGTTTTATTTCAGCAGCATCATTGCTATTCTGCAGATAAAAGTAGTAAATAAAATACTTTCTGAAGTAAACTTTACTTGCTCCTGCTCATCAAACCAGTGCCATGAGAAAATAATAAATAAACACTCTAATGCCAGTCTTTAAATCAACGTCTTTCAGTTATGAAATTGGACTTTGAAACTGGGAATTTTGAGTTTGAGTTTTGACCCAGTGAGGTTGCTGTAGCTGGTCAGTGTGGGGTGCTGAAGCCAGAGTAACGTTATGCATTAAAGTGTGAGCAGATGTGTTGTTGTATGTTACCATGTGAAGTAAAATCGATGTTCAAGATAGTTGTACTGTGATTGCAATGCTAATTTCTATTAGCATGTTAATTGGAATTCCCATTATGTGTTAGCCTCGAGCTAATAGACTAAGCGTGAGATAGTCATAGAAAAAATCAATCCTGCCATGAAGAAATTGATCCAGGAGTCATCAAAAAAAGACCCCTAACCACCACCATATGCATAAAATCTGAGTTAAAAGTATAGATAACAGCCCTGCTTTATCTTAGTTGGGGGTTTAAAAACAAAAACATAAAAAGAACTACTGCTGTGACTCTTTGCATGTATCACACTCATGGTAGAGTCTTCGTGAGAATCGATACAGTATTGCAAACACAATATCATTATACTTAAGTGTATTGGTATTTAGCTACACCCCTATCGCATATCGCAGCATAGCCTAAAAATATCAAGATACTATTTAAAAGCCATATCGCCCCACCCAAATATTCGCTAGATTTGTGTTTTCATCTTGAAAATTTCACAACTTCTAAACCTTTTGCAACACAAATGGCAACATTACTATGACAATATGACACACAATATGATTTCAGTGTATTATCTTCATTGTGTTTCTTTATAAATGTAGTCTGGGGACTAAAATAAGCCACATAAGTCTTTGTGACAAAACTCTTTAGGAGTTTTAAAATTGCCCCCTCCTATAGACCCAGATTTTCAGCCAATCACCGACTCCAGCAGGCAAAAACACAGTTCAAAGCTGAGCTCAGAGAGTCAGAGCTGCTTTCAGTTCTAATCTACAGAGCAGCAGCTGTCTCTACCCCTCACCTCCCCCTCCCTCTCCATTTCTGTCTATCTCCCTCCCCTTTATCAGCCGATGTAACCAGTTATTGCTCTCTGAAGTTTTCGCACTGCAGACTTCACAGGCTGCAAGGTCACCTATCTTTTCTTCAGTCGTGCAGAGAGGAGGCTGCCTGGCTCAGGGCCACCGGCCACCTGTAGCAGGCTCATGCACATGACATACTGTACATACATTCAACAGTTGTTCGCATGCAAACATGTTGTCTTGATGTTCCGACATGTGCACTCTGAGCCCAGTTCTAAAACGATGGATTTACAGCTACGAGAGACAGTTCAAGGCAGAAATTGCTGCAGAAAAGATTATATAAGACGTGGGTAGGAAAGATGGAATGATGCAGGGGGAGTCACATGGGGGGTAGGTGGTGGTGGGGAGGTGGACATACCAAACTGAAGCTGAGTCTGACAGATCCCTGAACTTCAAAGGATCTTCCTCAGGGAAGGAAAAGGCACAGATCTCTCTCACTTTCATTTTTTTGGGTTTATGCAGGATCGTGAGATATTTTAAGGAGCAGTCTGTAGAATAATTTAGCTCTCTCTTCCTGAGCACACCGCATCAGGGAACCGGGCGCCTCTTAGGTTAGGTTGGGGTTTGATAGATTCTTACTGTCTGCTGTCTAAAACTGATAGGAACTGTAGTCTTTTAATGCCCACAAAATCATTCTTAGTTTGTCCACCAGGGATCTGACAGGTTTATCATTCACCTGATAAATGTATGGCTGGGTATTGTTCATATTTTCATTTTTGATTCTGATTCCGATTGTCCGGTTCTTAACGATTCCCGATTCTGATTCTTTGAGCGTGCTCCTTCATTCTTCACCGAGTTGTGTGAAACACCACTTGGCACAGATGAGTGTTAACAGTGGTAACTCTGAGCTAAACTAGATAACTGTAACAGTGATGGTCTCTTTTCTGGTGTCTTGAATATCTTGGGGTAGTGATAGAGAGTATCCTGTCCTTGTAAGACATGAGCATAGCTTTTGCTGACTTGAGGTTGGTTGTTACAAGACTCACAAAATTTGTGCTACTCACCTGCTTGTGAAGTCATTTGGCCACAGCTGAGTAGATTAAAAGTGTAAATAATGGTAGACTCACAATTTAAGACAAATGCATTAGGAGACTGGAAGACACGCATGAGCTTAACTCACATATTTATAGGCACAGACAGGTAGCCAGGTCGATATATGGTAGTTGCTTGGAGTACGCTGTTTAATTTGAGTAAAATTTGTGTAAGGATTGATAAACAGAATCAATATTAATATTTCATAATGATTCCTTTGGAATCATAATTTTGTGATCAGTTCTTTATTGGAATCAGTTCTCAATGTCCTGCTCCTTAAATGTCCTTGAACATTAATTTAAGACTGTGTATGTTCAGATTTTATGGGAAAAAAATAATCTAATTTTTGTATTTCCCAAATATTTGCCTCAAAAATCCAGTATCAGTCAGGCTCTTATTATAAATATTCAAACATTATTAGCCAGTAGGTCAAGTTCAAGTACAATACAGCTGTGGTCAACCCATTTACTTCAAAAAAATTGGACAAAAGTGGCGCCCTGGGAGCCCAGTACTGTAGTTGCCAACCATGTCACAGCCACAATGTTCCTGGTTCGTGTTAAGCGTGGGAATTTTGTTGAATGTCATTCCCAGTTTTGACTGAAATGCAGAGTGCAAGCATAAAATGCAGAAGGACAAAAATTAAAGAAAGAAGAAAATAAAATAGACAGAAAAACACTAAT
>JAJHUR010116095.1:0-14209 GCA_027495735.1 Lutjanus campechanus | reverse complement strand
TGTGAAACACCACTTGGCACAGATGAGTGTTAACAGTGGTAACTCTGAGCTAAACTAGATAACTGTAACAGTGATGGTCTCTTTTCTGGTGTCTTGAATATCTTGGGGTAGTGATAGAGAGTATCCTGTCCTTGTAAGGCATGAGCATAGCTTTTGCTGACTTGAGGTTGGTTGTTACAAGACTCACAAAATTTGTGCCACTCACCTGCTTGTGAAGTCATTTGGCCACAGCTGAGCAGATTAAAAGTGAAAATAATGGTAGACTCACAATTTAAGACAAATGCATTAGAAGACTGGAAGACACGCATGAGCTTAACTCACATATTTATAGGCACAGACAGGTAGCCAGGTCGATATATGGTAGTTGCTTGTAGTACGCTGTTTAATTTGAGTAAAATTTGTGTAAGGATTGATAAACAGAATCAGTATTAATATTTCATAATGATTCCTTTGGAATCATAATTTTGTGATCAGTTCTTTATTGGAATCAGTTCTCAATGTCCTGCTCCTTAAATGTCCTTGAACATTAATTTAAGACTGTATGTTCTGATTTTATGGGAAAAAAACAATCTAATTTTTGTATTTCCCAAATATTTGCCTCAAAAATCCAGTATCAGTCAGGCTCTTATTATAAATATTCAAACATTATTAGCCAGTAGGTCAAGTTCAAGTACAATACAGCTGTGGTCAACCCATTTACTTCAAAAAAATTGGACAAAAGTGGCGCCCTGGGAGCCCAGTACTGTAGTTGCCAACCATGTCACAGCCACAACGTTCCTGGTTCGCGTTAAGCGTGGGAATTTTGTTGAATGTCATTCCCAGTTCTGACTGAAATGCAGAGTGCAAGCATAAAATGCAGAAGGACAAAAATTAAAGAAAGAAGAAAATAAAATAGACAGAAAAACACTAATATCATATTTGTGGTTGAACAGGATCTATGCCAGAATTGGGACGGAACTTCAGCTCCCTGTAGTCCACTTCACAGTGTCCTTCATTAGTCTCAGGCATCAGCTGCTTCTGGGGGTCTCAGTCAGGTCAGCCAGTTTAGAGGGGGATCAGGTGGTTCACAGGGTGTCTATGTCTGTTAGCAGTCAAGCTAGTGGGCTATCATTTCACAGAGAGGCCACCGAGGGCAGTGCTTAGTGCCCCATGGTATGCTTTAATCATCGCTCGCTCTCAACGACAGCCTGGACCTGAAAATAGCAAATTTATGCGACTCATAGAGTTGACGTCTGTGCACGAGTGTTTGTATGTTTATATTTTTAACATGCAATCCCCAGGTGCTCATTTCAACAGTTCTACTGCTATGTAGTTGTAAAAGTGAGAAGTGTGCTTGGGAGCAGCCCAGATGGCATTTAACAGTCTCATTTCACCGGTAGTTCAAGAAGAGATAAGCTGTAAATGGACTGCGCCAGGAAAATGTTGTTCATATGATCCTGAAGAGTTCTTTTAAGAGGAAATCAAACAGCTGCCTCACCAAAATAGAAGAAGAGAAAGGTAGAGGAAATGTAGAGGGACACAAAACATGGCAAGGTATCCCTAAAGATGACCGGGCCATTAGTTTTACCTGGGGACCTCTAGTAATGTGTAATAATTGCAGATAGGATTAGTATGTGATCTCAATCTCATGCAAATCTGCCATGTCTGTAATTTGTAACGTAAAAATTTCACTGCAAATTATCCACCATGTTTCACCAAATGCAGAGGTCCTGTGATAATATTTGTCTCATGCAAATCAGCATCTCTGTGATTTTTTTGTCTTTTTTTTTCCCACACCTTTTTCTGCCTCTTTTCCAAGTTGGGAATTATGGAGAGTGCGATGGCAATTGCAAATTCAGGAGGCTGGTTGCAGTTATCGTGCAGGAAGCGAATACTAAATAAAATAAAATGTAGCTTCACTTATCCAGTGCGAATGCGCCGCGTGAAACACCAAGAAGGAGGGTAATTTCTAAATCCCATGAGGTCCCCTGCTTATGCTAGTTCCATGTAAATAGGAGCTTCAACACCACCTGTATTCTCAAAGAAGACTTTGCTGTTATTTGGTCATAAATCAAAGTATTGGGGGGGGGGGAAACAGAGGTGGTGATGGTGCTAGATGAAAAGTGAGGGCACCAAAGTTATTACTATTCATCCTGAAACATTAATGTTGTTCCAGATTTCATGGCAATCCGTCCAGTTATTCAAAACTTACTACCCTGGTTACTGTGCTCCAGCTTCATGCACCAGGTTTAGACTTTCCAATATCATACGCATGAGATATGCAACCTCTGTTTTTGGGAAGGAATAAGTACTTGGAGTCATATTTTTGTCCAGTCTGTGCCAAGTGTTTTGCTTTTGGCCTGAGGACTTGTAAATTTAAGTATCTAATATAGTGGGTATTTTTCAAACAAAGTTTAATTCTGATTATTTGTATTACAAGTTTGACAATTCACCGTATAGATATATTTTGATTGATAGAAACCTTCCTCTCCTCTTCTCTGTTTTTTTCCCCTTTTTTCGAAACTAAAAGGTTCCATCAGGTATGAGGCAGTAAAGTTTCAGAAAGCTGTCTGAAATCTTTGAGATATGTGCTATGGAAAAAGGCTCCAACTTATATCACAAAACAGATACATGATTAATTGTATTAAATGCAAGTTTCCCAACTAAAAGTATTATACACATGTTGGTTGCACACCTGCTTTTGCTGCGTCCCAACAAGTGTTTTTTTTCCCCATGCATCTCGGTTGGTGAACAGATGCCTAACAGTGCTTGGTATGCGATAATAAGTAATATCATATGAGGGATGATATTGCAGAATTTCCAGTGCCTTTGCTCATAAATTAAACCTAAAGATTAAAGTCTCCATAGTGCTAATACACAGCTCCTGTGTCCTGAGAGGAATTCTCACTATCCGACCTATTGGCAGATTTACAGTCCACATCAAGAGTATACGTGGCAGCAGTGAGCAGCTACTCAGAGTTAAGACCTTCAGATCAAGCTGATGTTCTGGCTGCTCATTCAGCACGATGATGATACCTCTCTTTGCACATTAGAGATGAAGATGGCAAAAATACCAGGCAGGTTAAGAGGGGGTTTGTTTAAGTGACCTTAACAGGTGTGAATGTTGGGCCACTATCAAAACTTTTCACTCTCCCTCCACATGTCGCTGTTAATGTCAACCTCCTCCCCTTTCCTTCTTCACTCTTCTCTTCTTTGTTAGTATGTCCTTTAAACTCAATCAGACTCTAGTATCTCAACTAACTAAAGTAAAAGAGCCAGAATATTTTTTTTTTACAAATCTGCCCACAGTTTATGTGTTGGAAGCAAGGAAAATGGGAAAGTGCAAGGATTTGAGCACCTTTGACAAGGGCCAAATTGTGATGGCTATTCGACTGGATCAGAGCATCTTCAAAACGATAAGTCTTGTGGGGTGGTTCCAGTATGCAGTGGTTTGTAAATACCAAAAGTAGTCCAAGGAACAACAACCTCTGAACTGGTGACAGGGTCATAGGCCCCAAGGCTCATTAATGTACGTGGGAAACGAAGGCTAACCCGTCTGGTCCAGTCCCACAAAAGAGCTACTGTAGCACAAGTGTCGACTTTGGATGATGAGGCCCCACTTCACAACTTACAGGACTTTAGGCATCTGTTGGTAACATCTTGACGCCAGCTACCACGAGACTCAGAAGTCTTATGGAGTCCAGGTTAGGGCTTTTTAAGTCCAAGAGTACATGAACAGTCACTAGAATTTGTATTATGGAACATGTTAGCCTTGGTTAGCAGTAAACTGATCGCAGAGAAACTAAATCAACCAGCACAAAACAGCTGGAATAAAATTTGACCTACCAGCTGCTGGTAGCAGAATAACCTGGATGATGTTGGAGGTTGATACAACAAAAGGCCATCCTGCTTATTTTACATTGTGGTGTAATGACTTCATATCAGATTCAAATGTTTACATGCATTTAACATTCGTGGTGCCTAAAGACCTCTGACTACAAGGATCACCCTCAGGTCAGTCAGGGCTGAGGGGGCTCTCTCTCAGAAGCCCCTGGGCTCTGGCCCCATTTGCCCGGTCTGTAATCAATCCTTGATGATACCCCCAATCTGATCCTAGTTGATCCTCCATTACCCTGGTTAATGGACAGCACAGCCGTGTGTGAGGGTCTAAATGCAGGGGGGAATAGAAAGGATGGCAAATATAACATAGTGCCAATTGTAAGTTCAGTCAGTCATAAACACTTTCTGGCGATCAGTGACATTATTTCAGCTACATTTGTGGTAAGAAGTATTTTCCACACTTCCAGAACTTCTGTCAACTTTCTCCTTTTTTGTCTTACTTAGATGTGCTATGTACGAGGCTTGTTTGTGTTGAAAAGAAAAGAAAATTTGGAATTTGTTAGAAAAGATG
The DNA here is from genome assembly GCA_027495735.1 of Lutjanus campechanus. Taxonomy (NCBI): domain Eukaryota; kingdom Metazoa; phylum Chordata; class Actinopteri; order Lutjaniformes; family Lutjanidae; genus Lutjanus; species Lutjanus campechanus. Next base: position 9,819 of record JAJHUR010116095.1, on the reverse strand, counting down.
TTTCTGTGGGACCAATGTTAACCACACATATAGTCACATCTTAAGTTAGCTCATGTTCGAAAAATGCTCATGCTAACTAGTTAGCTACCATTTTGCTAACATTAGCTAACTAGTTACAACTGATAGCTAATGATGTAGATTAGTTTGCTAGTTATCTTGCATTTTGCTAGCATTAGCTATCAGATGTAACTAGCTAGCTAACAATTGATGTAGATGAGTTAGTTGGCTAGCATTTTGCTACAGACTAGCTAGTCAGGACCTAACAATTGATGTAGATCAACTAGCTAATTAACTAGCATTTTGGTAACATTAGCTTGCTTAATAGCCTAGCACATAGCATATCTGCAGGAAACAGGAAATAAGAAAGTTGAGGTTCCACTGGGTACCAAACTCACTTCGGAAGGGTCAATTCAATGCAGTAGCCGTGCAATAAAGCCTTTGGTAGTGGCGTCAGTGCTCAGATTGTAGTATTTTGAAAGGTGTTGCTAATATTTTCACCACCTACGTTTACGAGGGAGGTCAGAATATTAGAAACACCTCCGAGTTTAATTCAGTCAGTCAGGATCAAAGTTAACCAGGCCTTTCTCTCCCGTGTCTCCCGTCTTAAGCGCAGTTGGACACCAAACAAGACCAAAATCCACTCCACGTATTGATATCGCTATCAGATCTGCTTGGATCAAGCCTTCTTTAAGCACTCCTCATTCTCCAGCTAGCGTGTTGCCTGCTGTACCGCTGCTATTCACTGAGGGATTGCAAACACATTAGAAAGGGTATTACCCTTGACGTTGGAGCTTGCACGACGGAAAGCCTCTTCAGGGTAATTGTACTCGCTGGGCTGTTTGAATGGTGTATGATTGCCTCCTCTGTGGATATACATGGTTCCTGCTGCAGGATACAGCTTAATATAATGGATTTTATAAACAGTTGGATGGCTACACGGCAGGTGCTGCCTTATTTAGAGGTGTCTGCTTCACTCTGTGCTATAAGACACAGGGCGTCATGTCTTTTCTCTGCTGTCTTACTGAAGATTTGTATTTCCAAAATTGTAAAAACTGTGTTTTTCTCTTGCAAGACCCCCTTTGCCTCTTCAAAACTGATGCAGTGTATATGTTTCTGTAAAGAAAAAATGCCAGGTTTCAGTGAAAATTCAAAGACACATCAATAAATTGTAGTTGGAATCCTTCTCAAGGACACTCACAGGCCCGTTACTGGTGCTGTTGAATTGTCTTCAGGATCATTTCTAATTACTGCATAGAGAATAATCCCTTTTGGGAGGTATGGTAATCAAGCAAGCATTCCTACAATACATTATTAATATGCATATTCAGTGGAAGAATTATTTAAAGCAGCACACATTCAGTTTGGAACATTCAGGGATAAGAGTTTGGATTTAGACATTTATTCTTTATATTCTGTAAATCAAATCCAGCTTGTGTTGTTGTTGTTTTTTTGCTAGTGTCTGGCGAGTCCAGCCTTTTTGAAAAACAGATTTTTTTTGCCCTCATTAAGATGTCTGATCAGCCTCAGCCTCCTCCCTGCTCCCTCTCTGCCTCACTCTCGTTCTCATATGTTTTTTTGATGTGGAATTCAAAGCGGCTGCAAATGTATTTTTTATCTGGCACGCATTTTGCTGAGCGTCCTGCCCACCCCTTCTATGCAAAGTGGGTTGAAGGAGAATGGTAATGACTTTGGCCTTATGGGACTCTAAATGAGTGAAGTTCAAACGCAGCCTGTACATCACAGCACCTGTCAATCAAACCGGGCCAGTGCCAGGTCTGCAAGCAGAGGGAGCCAAAGAGTGTGTGGCGTGTGTGTGTGTGTGTTTATGTGTGCACATGTGTGTCTGTATGTTGCTAAGCCAGAAGGAGGAGGAGGGGGAGTGGGTCGAGTTGGAGGGATGGAAGGATCAAAGCACCCAGGCTTGGTGCAGTGCAGAGCGGGCTGCTCCTCTGCATACCTCCCCTTTTGTCAGCTCTTAAAACCAGAGATACGGCCTCTGGAAACCAGGCCTTACCATCAACGTACACACACGTGAGACACTTTAAAATAACTCATGCTGTTGCTTAACGCTAAAGCAAATTACTGAAAAGTGATATGTGTGAAGATGTTTGCAGAAAAACCATGTGTTTAAGATGTGCTGATTGCAACACGTGTCTCATTCTTTTGACACCTCTTTAACACATTTGGGTGTGTGTGTATGCTCGAGGACAGCACTGCGTTACGAGGCCACATCTTTTACATTGGGCCGGACGATATGGCCTATAAATAATGTGTCAATATTTTTAGGCTGCGCCGCAATGTAAACTATATACCTCAATGTACAATTTTTCTCTAAAATAACATCATACAGTAAATTCTCAAATACTAGAAACATGGGATGAGCTTATAGAATATGACGCATTGCTGTAGATTAAACCAGAGGTTTTCAGTTTATAAAATAGACAATATACCAGGGACCCCCTCACGTATGTCCCTTGGATTTATTTAGTTAAATGAAAAAAACAACACAAGTGAAATGTAGCCAATTACAAAGATATTAGACACATATTAAAAACATTTGCACCATTTCAGCACAGAATACCGATAAGTCACATATCATGTATAAAATGAAATGCTATTTCTAGGGATTTGAATGTAGATAGGCCTCAAATTGTTTGTTAAAGGAAATAGTGTGAATAAGGAATGATTGCTAAAGCTGTAATCATAAAGTCAGTGCAGGGTAGAGTAGGGTCTTTTGTAAAATAAATAAATATATTTTTTTATTATCATTATCATTTAAATTAAAGAGTCTGAACACTTTCCATGAAACTACCCAACAGTATAGAGCAGTTAAGATTATTAAAATATAATGACATCCAAAATAAGACTATCTAGTCTCATACCACAGTGTGGATAAACTACCAAAATATTGCCCAACCCTACTTTTTACACTACAGCAGAGCAAGACAGCAGCTGGGAATTATGGCCAACATAACATTTTTAAACACATTTGTTCATTATGAGCTCATTCGGTTTGCAGATGAAGGGAATATTGCTGATCCCAATTTTGTCGAAGTTTTGCAAGCGTATAAACGCCATTAGAGACGTATCCTCAGTGCTCATTATTAATTTATTTAGTGAGAGAAAGAGAATGTTAGAAAATATTTATGTTTAGGGCCAAATTAAATTGATAATCACACCAAGGAGACAGATTTGTGTTAATCAGCTGTTCTCAGCCTGGTTGATGAGCAGGTTTGGTGAATGACTGAATTTCTGAGGCTCATTAAAATTTATAATAAATCTCACTGCCACACAAGCTTGAGTAGAAAAGCGCAAACAAACAATCTGACTGTGCATCAGCTGTATACTGTATTCATTTTGAGGCTGATGCAGATGTTTAAAGCAATTATTTTATCATTTTCTCTGATCACAGTTCCCACTTTGATCTCCTCAAATGCCACAATCCTGAAGTGGACAGTAGAAGTGACTCTGTCAGCCCTTTACAGCATATTTTTACATTTATTAGATTGTTGCAATCTATAAGCAAACCTCTGGAACTGACTTTAGTGCTGTTATCCTCTGAGCTCATCTTTTGAAGTTCTCATGTCACTCAAAATAGATGTTTACGTGTATGTGTTGTGCTAAATGTCACCTACACACCAGTATCTGGTCCAACAATGACAAAAAAGTTAATTTATAGGAGTTCTTTGTCATCTTAATGGCATTTAAGAGTTTGTCTTTCCTGGAAAACAATTAAAAACGGTTTCATAAGTCATCCCTTCCGGGCGCATACATTTTGTATCCAGTGAAGCAGTTTCTTGCTTATGCTGACGCCGGAGCGTATAAGACAAATACATCTGTTCATTGGAGAAGACTGGAGTGTTTTATGTTTTTATGACTCTGTTTATTGATTTGGGTGAGACCGGGGTCATATTTTAATGGAGAATTGACAGCAAGAACTTTCCTGTGGTTATATTAATCTTTTAATAGGGCTGGAGCCCAAAGCGACAACTTAATTTAGCCTCTTTTGTCCAATCTCAGTCCAAAGCGCAAAGACCCTTCATTTACTTTTAATCATAAATGACAAAATAAAGCAGCAAATCTTTACCTGATCCTTATCCTTGAAATCAAAATAGCTGACAACTAATTTTCTTTTGATCAATTAATCAACTAATCCTTGAAGCTCTACTTCTACGTCTTACCGTGGCATTGTCTTTACCTCGACATTATTTATGCCTGCATTTAGCTACAGAAGAACCACGGAGAATATTGTAAATATTGTAACCAAAATAACAGCTGAAAAACAGTAGCTCAATCTGCTTCAAAAAATTTGTTTTGGTGCAGTGTTCGGTTGCAAGTACCTCAGAGGGATTGAGGAGGCAAAATAAAAATAAAAAAACAGACAAAGAGTCTGATACAACAAGTTGGGGCTGAATCATCAGATTGAGCAGCAGCCCCTCCTACAATCACATTCACATGTATTCAGGGAACTGGGTATTAGCTTTGTCGGGAGAAAAGTGGAATTCAAGCAGTTTTCCGTGGAAAATATTATTCACTTGCTATAACTCCGACTTTAATATGAGGTCTGGGCAACAGATGATACAGCCACCGATACAATTCAGCTCAAATGAAACAAGCGGGGTCTATTAGCTTCAACAGATGTTTCACATAATTGGATTAACTTCATGGTTTCACACTGATTTCTTCACCATTTGTGTAAATCATGTAGTTCTCAGTCAAGCTTTTTTAGTTATTAAAACATGACGTCGGAGGTATTTGCAGACCTGCAGGTTTGGTTTTATTGGAAATAAAGCTGTGGAGTAGTAAATCTGTTAGTGCTGAGAGTAAAGTCAGAGCTGCTCCACCAACAAATGAGCCCGACACGCTCCATAAAGTTCTCAAATGTTGCCTGTTTGCGTGTGTTTAGGTTTGATGGAAACTTCAATACCAACGTCTCCAAGACCATCTGCTGTGACAGACTTTCCCCCACCGTCAACAGCCGAGCTTTCAACCCCGGACGGGACCTCAACTCAGGTTTGTTAGACTCACATACACACACACACACACACACACACACACACAAAACATACAACACACCAGATGAAGCTGCAACAATCTGCTAGTACACAAACTGACCTGGTTTAAATGAAACATGGCCACACAAAGCTCACACCATTTAAACTTTGGAATCCATTTTTTATTGTGGAATAGATGCCAAATGCTGAATACTTAAACAGCAATTGCCATGGCAACCAGTTTTTAATTAGGAAGTTGTATTATCTTTTCTATTCTTCTTATCCTCTGAAATATTAAAATGAGAGGACATTGATCTGAGGTGGAAATAATTAGCTGCCAGTGTGTAAAGAGATGTTTTTTTGCGGTCTTTCCTGTGCTTCCTCACTCACACTTTCCTCCCTTTCTCTTTCTTTCCCTTTCTCTGTCTCCTCTGTTTTTTTCCTCCCTTTGATTTTAAAATCATTTTTATAGCTTGAGATCAAATGCACTCTGTTTGACTTTGAACTCTGTCTGCAATTATATTCCGGTATATGTTTTTATCATCTCGTTGTAAAGGGCTCTGTCAGTTTTGTCCTTACTTTACCCCAAATGGAAATTGCATCAGTTGTCACAAAAGCCAGACACATTCGTGTTGTTATGGTACATACATTTAACCTCAACGTCATCCTCACAAGTCTAGCGAGGGAGAGCAATGGAAAACAGTTTGATGGCGTTCTTTCTGCCCCCACAATACATTTATTGAGGCTCCAGATTGCATGAGCACATTGCTGGATATTACCATGTAAAACCCACATGTGTCGGCACCACATATGTCGGTCTGCATTTGATTAGGAAGAAAATGGACCAAATTGACTAAAAACCGGGCAAAGGCCAACTTTCCCCTGCTGGTGTTTGTGATCTGCTGCCATTGCTTTCATAGCAGCGTGTTCCTCTTGCGTTTGTGACACATACGGGTTGTATTTCCCGTAATATTGTGCCACTTTCCCTGAGTCTCGTATCCCTCCATTTCCAGTCACACATTATAAAATCACTTCCAGGCCCCCTCCAGGAATTTGTGATGGTTGATCTCAAGAACTAAAGAAAATTCTACCAGTGCCTCTAATATTTAAAAGTAAGCTTATGTACATTTTCTTATATTCCACATTTTTCTGCAGTTTTCTTCCTAAATATTCCATTTAATAACCACTTTTACCAGCCAAAATCGAGAAAAAATCCAGCTTCAAACTCCACCTACATAGGTGAATACTGCATTTCCCAATAACATGTCTTGTCAGGCGGTGCTTGCCCGTTGATAATCATTACTCTCACCAAATTAGGGATGCACTGTAAAATTTAGTGGAGAATTATTATTTATCATTGATTTATCAGATTTTAAGTGTCAGAACTAGGGCTGCACGATATGGTAAAATATCATATTGTGATTATTTTGACATATATTTGCACATGTTTGCATCACAATTTTGATTTTCACTTAAAGAAGAGTCATGGTGGTGTGACATTTGTTGGCGTCTGTAACAAACAAACTTCTTACATCTGGAGAAAAAAGATTTGTAGACTGGGGCATCTACAGCAGCACTACAGTACACCAATAATGCTGTTTTGCCACACATTTTCACTTTGACAAAAAAATTCAGCTTTTGCAATTTGGATATTGCACTTGGCCGTATTGCAGTTTCAATAATATTTTCATTAATTGCGCAGCCCTAGTCAGAAAAATATTTTTGTTGTTATTGTAATAAGGATGTTAAATTTGGTTCCTTCAGAGCTGTGGAATATTAATTAATTGATCCATTTTTGCTCACGACATCTTACAGCTTGATTACACCGCTATGTCGCAGCCATTGGAGCTGATCGCGGCCTTTCTACACAGAGCTTGTGATTCCACTGACAGCGCCTCAGCACATCTCAGAAGCGTCTCCCCACTCTGCTCCACTTCAAATTTGTGCCTAGTCTATTTTTGATGGATGTCGCATTAAGCTGCACAGAGCAGATGGAGCAGTCAGGAAGTCAGACACGGAGATGGCACAAAGAATCTGGTCACTTTTCAAAATAAAACACCCTGTACAGACTTGTGATCATAAGAACAAAGAGAAAAAGAAAAGATTTAACTACATCGCCTAGTTAGGAACACAAAAATTAAGAAAAGAGGATCAAATCAACAAAATCTGTGCAAGTAAACAAGATCGTGCTCCACTACTGAAAGCCTCCTGTTGTGGCGTGCAGCTGTGTGAAGGACGAATCAAAATCATGGCACAGATGCAACAAGCTCAGTAGAATCAAGGGGTTAGCCCTTTTTCAACCCGGGTGTGCATAAACTAAAGGTTATGTAAACTTTTTTTTTTTGAGAAGCGGCTAATTATCAGGTATATAAATTTTGTATTGTGCATATTTAAACCAAACTTCCACGGTTTATGTCTCTAAAACCTGTATATTTCTAATCAAACCTAATTTGGTTTGCAGAGCTTTTTGACAGTGCTGCATGGCATGGTAGGAACAGGAAGCACCAAGGTTACCTTACAGACTGATTTAACACAAGCATCTGACTATCTTAGTATATTTTACACAATAAAACACAAAAATTCCTGCAGATTGAATCGTTTTTGGGTGCAATAATCCCACTGGAACTCGGCAAGATCCACGAGGAACTGCTCGAAGGTGTTAGGGGATGTTCCTGGTGACTAATTTCCTTGTCAATTAAACACAATTTTTAATTTAGATTAGTTGACGGAGGCAGGAGTGAACTGGCATTGTACAGGAATAAAATACTGATAAATAGTTTAACAGACTTGCGTTTCTGGTGCCAACTAGCGAGGCTGGTGACGTTTCATTGTACAGTCGACTGTCAAACTGTCTGACAGTTATGCACCCTGTCTGCAGCAACTAGCTGTGTGAGAACTAAGGAGGATATGAACTTCTCTCTCAAGCTGTCTTTGAATGTACAAGATCATTATTGCCGTTTAAGAAAGACTAACCGAAAGCATGTGCCGTTATCCTCATTTGTACAGTTTGAGTGTCTTCCCTCTCTTTGTATGGTCATTCGAAATAAAGATCAGCACTTCTGCCTTTAGACATGTTCGGTTTACTCCTCTACTTGCACACTGGATATTGCAGTTGCCCCCCTCTTCCTTCCCCTTTTACAGGAAACCTCAGACATCATTTGCTCTTCTCCTGCCATCCGATTGCTGCCCTCCTACACCTATATTTTTTCCAGACATCCCAGCCCGCTCCTCTCTCTGCAAACCATTCATAATGACTGCCATTCATAACACGTCACCATCGGCCGGGTTTTATTTTCCTTACAAGCCAGTCACGGCGAGTTCAAGTTACCCCTCCGCCTCCCCTCTCCTCTCCCTGTCCCTCACACTCAGCCCTCCTTGACCCCCACGTTCCCAGCGTATTCATTCTCTCCCATTTGTCTCAGCCCAGTCTAAACAAGCAGCTACAGGGGGGGGTGGAGGTGGGGAGGGAGTGGGTGAGGGATAATTGAGAGGGAGAGAATGATGAATGAAGAGGAAGAAAGGAGGGGTGAGAGCTGATTGAAACGGAGTAATTGTATCAAGACTGTATTGTATTCCTTCCATCATCTCCCCTCTCATCTTCCATTTTACTTTTTTTGGGAGGAAGGGGAAGATGGGAGAGAGATAGTGGATGTGGGAGGCATCAATAGTGATACCAGCAGGTGGGGGTGAAAAGACAGATAGATGAGAGATGAGTGGAGGGGTGGAGTGCTGTGTGATTAGAGGACACTTTGCTGTTCGCAGCCTGCCCTGTGTGCAATTTCATCCATTTTCTCTGGATTAAAGAAGTCACCTCCAATTTGGTCTTATTCCTCCAACATTTTCTTCGTCCATTTCGTCAGTCCTCACCGGGGCTGGAACTAAAGATTACTTTCGATTAGTTGTTTGGTCAATACAATGTCAGAAAATGGTGAAAAATGTCAACCAGTGTTTCACAAAGTCCAATATGACGTCTTCAAATGTCTTGTTTTGTCCACAGCTCAAAGATACTTAGTTAACTGTCATAGAAGACTAAAGAAAACCAGAAAATATTCAGATTTAAGAAACTGGAATCGGAGTATTTTGCCTTTTTTATTTTCTTAAAAAAAATAATTCTGATTTGATAGTTGATTATCAAAATAGCTGGCGATTAATTTAATCATTGACAACTTATCAATTCTCAGTTCGTTGCTTCAGGAACTAAACTGTATGTTCATACTGTGTGTATTAGGGTTGTCACAAGAACCGATACTTCCGGTACCAATTCGATACCAACACGCAAAAAATACATCGATACGGGGCGGATGTTTAGCTCAGTGGGTAGAACGCCCGCCCCATGTATGGAGGCTATCAGTCCTCTGCAGTGGCCGCTGGTTCGACTCCCGTCTTCGGCCCTTTACTGCATGTCATTCCCTCTCTCTTCACCCCCTTTCCTGTCTACTCTTCAGCTATAACTATCAAATAAAGGCATAAAAAAAAGCCCAAAAATATAACTTTAAAAAAAAAATACATCAATACCTGCTTTTTTCTGGTACCGTCAGAACCGAATATTCAACTTTTCCCTCGGCGAGCCATGTCGATTCTTGGCGGAACTGACGGGGGCAGTATACGCGTGTGAGCAGCACAGAGCAGTTAGCGGTGCTGAAGAAGAAAACCTGCCGTCTTGGCTTCAGCAAGTGGGAGTGGAAGCAGGTACGAAGAGTCGCGTGTGGAAATATTTTGCATTCGAGGCGGATGCATATGGAGCAATTCTAGACTCAAACAATCCGACATGCAAACAGTGCCTCAGAAGTTTGTGTTGTTGTGTCACGTTACGTTATAAATACGT
>JAJHUR010116094.1:0-26354 GCA_027495735.1 Lutjanus campechanus | reverse complement strand
TCTACTTTCTCTGTCTGCTCCCATTCACAACTTGCCTCCTCCAAGGCCTCGTAAGGTCTAAATCTCTGTTTTCCAGCTTGTCTGCTGTGAGTAGTTGTGTGTGTTAGTGTGATACTGCAGGGCCTTGGCACTAAACAACTAAGTGACTGTTGTTGGCTGCAGATATTTCATTTGCAGAGGGAGTAGACTGGGGCAGTGTGTCAGTGGTGGTGAGCGGATGAGCTCTCAGGCAAGGAGACAGAGGAGAAGAGCCTCGCTGCTCTTTCTCTCTGTCACTCTTCCAGGCCTGACTGAGGGCTCCATGCCCCATCTTTTCCAAGTGGCATGGAGCCATGAAGTTGAGCTCTCTCTTCCTGGCATACAATCATCAGTAGTGTCTCCAATGACCTGCTGAGGGACACACTTGTCATGAAGAGTCCTCGGAGACTCGCCACAAAGGTTATTTATTCTAATACAGACTAAGTATATATTTTAAAACTGAAATTTAGTCATTTTCCCGTGAAGCATTTAGCGAAAAAGACCCCAGCAGCGGTTAGTGTACTTCTCCACTTTCAGCATTAAATTCAAATTTGATCTACAAGGAGGAGTTCTTGAGTGAGGAGGAGGCTTCTTTCCTGTAAACAAGCAATTATACACACTCAGCATGCAGAGTGGGACTGCACTGTCTGTCAATAGCTACTTAAGGCTGTCACAGAAAGTGGATGTAAGAAGTGTCGGCCATAAAGCGCAAATCTCCGGCAGAGAGAGAGAGAGGAGAAAAAAAAAAAAGCTGAGTTTAGCATAAGCTGAAATTAAGCTGGCAATATAGGACATCCAAATATCTCTGGCTGTGGCTGCATCATTAGGCAGAAAGAGAGCCAGGAATTGCTGCAATGCCACTGTCATGAAGAAGCAGCATATCAACCATATTGTGTCATCTATATTCTGACAATCTGTGCATATGATGGACAGTAATGGGAAGTGAGAAGAGGGTATGGTATGTATATATGTCGCTGCACATGTGTGCTTCAGCATATAGGATTCTATTCACATATAAATATGTAGCATATGCACATGTTTCTGTCATGAAAGGCGAAATTCGTGTTGACTGCTACTCACCTCCTTGCTCACAGAGCTGCTGGGCCAGAGCATCCTTGAAAATGATCTGTCCTCGATGTGTTGCCGTGGCTCTGAGAGGAAAGAAAGAGAAGGAGAAACGGAGCATTAAGTCAAACAGCTCTGAGGAGAAAGTTAACTGGTCTGTCATTAATACGTAAAGATCAATCTGGAACAGATGGCGGCATCGTTTCCCACTAAACCAAATTGTGCTCAAGCATCCTGCATAAAGAAGGACATTTTCTGAAGTTCATTGTGATGAAATTTTGAGGTAAAAACGAGTCAAAACCAGCTTCTCTGCGGATAAATCTACACACGTGAGATGGAATAATATGACAAAAATGACTAAAGAGAGCAGATCAGTAAGCGTGGCTTACTACACAAACAGTACACAGCATTATCAGTGTCATCTCACAGTGCACAGTGTCTTGTTACTATGACGGGTGGGGATCTCGAGGAACCTCATGATCTGATTCCAATTCACAGGGCTACGATGCGATTATAAAACAATTATCAGTGCATCTGGATGCATCAAAATTTTTATTTCCATACACGATTTATTTTTTCTTATTTGGTGACTTTGCATATTTGCTATGATCAACAAACAGATGCATTTACTTCCATCATCTTTGAATAATACAATACAAGCAGTAGTTTTCGGGTGGAAATGTGAAATGTGGTTTCTCATACTTGTTGTGTTACCAAAACATTTTAGTTTAATTTGGCACAGTTTGCATACAGCGTGGCTCTTGTCCAGGTTCCTTTTGTCCCTCAGCTTCATACAAATCAAAATGCTTCCATACATTAGCTTTTAAGTCAGGAGATGCCGGTCAGATTGCATCCATCTGCGGTTGCTCATGTTCAGCCATCCTCACCAAAACTCAAAGAATTAGCCAAGATTAGGACGTAAAACATGCTGCACATGTTTTTGCCTGTTACGCTTTACCTTCCAATTGGTTCTGCCGGAAGGAACATGCAGCCCGGACTTACAGGAAATCATAATGGGGAGAATTGAGATTTAAATGTCCAATTACTGACTTTTGTGCACCAAGACATGATCTTTCACAAGGGAATCACAAACATCTAAGAATCAACTTTTTTCACCCACCACTGCAATGACTGCAGATCCTTTAAGTTTATCTTTTAAGTTTATATGAGATAGTAGAAAGTATATATTTAATTATTATATAGTATAATATTGCAGTATATATTATATTACAGATATTTCCTTCTTCACATTATTCTTTATACAACATTTTTGTGCTCATACTGTGTAAAATAGTGTGGGTTCTCAAATATCTTCCAATATCCTCTGCACTACCATATACTCTTGCGTGCCAGTGTAAATCTAACTGTACTTTGCGTGCTATATGTATGGAATATAATATGAATTTTCCTTCCGGTGGCCATAAAATGCATTATTCATTTGAAAATGGAGACACGTAGAAAGAGATCCACTCTCGGTTGCAACAGCAGACTTGCATCAGTGAAGATGCACATGAAGCAGCTCTCGAGTACAGGCTGTCATCCTTTCCAATAATGACAATGACAACAATACTATTATTAATAGCAGTAATATCACAGCAGTTGTTATAATGCAAAAACAGTGGGTAACAGTACTAGAATAAAGAAAGAATGACAGAAAAATAAAAGCCCATAACTGGAAGAGGGGGGTGATTGAGGTGAAAAGGGTACAGGAGAGGCTGCGATTTCTGCGAGTCCTTGAAATGAGTTATTGGAAAATATTGTAAAGTTTTAGAACCCTAGAGGCCTTTGTAGCTCATTGTAGTCAGGGGCAACAACAAAACGGGATGTGTAGTGGCCTCATGAAGGAAAGTCCAGTGCAAGGGGAGACAACAGTCCATTTTTAGATGGCTAGTAAAAGCTGTATTACACCACTTCGACCTGTGTTTTCCCCACATAATACACAGAGGGAAAACAGTTGGAGCGGGATTGAGGTCAAAAACATAAAGAGGATAAATATCACAGCCGTAACACGCTTCCACACGAACTGCTTGCAGTGCAGCTGCTTGTCCATCGAGGAGAGTTGGGCAGTTAGAGTCTTGGCTCATCTGTCTGGCACTCAGAATTCTGTCTAATGTTGTAATTTGGCTCTTGCTATTAATTATGAACATCATCTGTGGCTGGTAAATCTGAGCAACCTCACGTTAAAACAGACACTGACACAGAGCTATGTGAGCCAACCGCAACTACAGTAAGAAAGTCCCTTCAAGGGGTGCTTGTGGAAATAAGAGGCCTCTGTTCTTGGTCTGTGCCATGTGAGGACACAATGCTGTTGCAGTGTCCACATATTCCCACGATCCAGAGACATTACACAACGTTTCTATTATCTAAGTCAAACCAATAAAGCGGAGCTCTGAGTAACCACACTTTGATTTCAAATTCACTGTAAGTCAAACTTTTTGGAAGCAAGTTAGACAGCTGTGTGTGTGCATGCTGTGTGTCACACCCTGTCGGCATACTGACCGTTACGACACAGCCTGAGAAGAAAAGGAGGGAAGAAAATTAAAAATAAGCAAAACTTTATGGGGCGTGTACGCAATATAGCGGGTGCCTGAGTCATTGAGCCCCACATCCATTTTTTAGACTTTCTCCTCCCGCTCCATTCGTCTTTCCCTCTCTACAGTCCCGTGTGGATTTTGCCTCGCACCTCGCAAACGCTACCCCACCCCGGCCCACCGTGCAGACTCAGGCCTTTTATGGGTGCCAAGGCATTTACTCGTTCATCTCAGCTCATGAATAATGAATAGACCCCTCATTAATTAGTAAAGAGCTCTTGTGCCTGTGCAGTGCTGGGGAGAAAACATACTTAATTACACTCATATTTCAGAATTGGGTGAAAACTAATTTGAGTTTGGTATTTATGAATAAAAGATGGCGCGTAACGAACAGCGGGTGGGGATGTAGGAACAAGGCCCTTAAATATTTACTAAACACAGTCGCAGCTCAAGCTCACTAAACAGATTCTGTTAAGTGCCAGGGGACACAGGGGGCCCAATCAAAGAGCACGTTTGACCTCACACACATCTTTTACACACACTGAGCACATCTGTGACAGTAACCCTTACCTCGCCAGGTGCAGAGAAATGCCCTGCAGAGCTGACAGTACTGGAAGAATTATTGATATACTTTTCCAGGATAAAGGTAGCCAACAATGCAATATACTTTGCCCTTTAAGTCCTGCATGCAAAAGTATAACAAAATGTACTTAAAGCAGGCCAGACATTGAGAATTATGGACAGGGGGACAAAATTGTCCAAATTGGGCCCCTCATCAACACCCACTCGAGCACCACCACCACCCACCTATCCTTTACTCTAATACCAGCATGGGCAATTTCAAATAAGCTCTTGACCATTAGGCTTGTTACACAGATGAGTCTCTAACAGCCATTTCCAAATCCAGCTTTATAAACCCACCCAGGCCACGATCTGTTTTGCATACGTATACTCAATATGATTATAAAGTACAAAGGTCCAGTCATTTATTTCAAAACACAGAGAAAAAAAATTCTTCCAAATTAGATTGACAGTTATATTTTTCCGTTTACATTGAAACAAATCAAGGAGAGAAAAAAACGCCCTCCGATGAATGAGTGATTAGAGAAAAATAAAATCAAGCATTGATTAAAGAAATTACTGCATGGCATTTAATCATGAGATCATAAAAATGGTCAAATAATTCTACTCCTCATCTATCAGATTCAGTCTTGAGGGCTACATTAATCAAAGTTTTTGTGCAGTCGGGGCAGTAAAGCTGTTTTTTAAATCTAGTGAAGTGAATGTGCTCAGGTTACTTAAAGGTTAAGCTAGCTAAAGTTTTATTTACTCGTCTGCCTCGCCACATTCAGCTTCACCTGCTTCTCACGTTTTTTGGCTAGTAATTTGGAAGCTGCCTCTCTAATCCTTACATTTTCTTACTCTTTCTGCCCTTGCTCTAATTTCTGAGCACATTTTTGGTGTGATATTATGAGCTAATTCGTTTGAGGTTGAAGTTTTGAATCGCATAATTTTCACACTAACGGGGGGTATCAAATGACATGTGTTTTAATGATAAAAATAAATGTATTTATCATGTAAATACATACAAGTTGTATTGTCTGTGTTATAAGCCAGCAAGCTGTAGGAGATCTCATTCAAGGGTCAGCCATAGAACTTTCCATGGGCCCCCATGGGCCTTGGGCTGGGGTCATCTGTACCCTTTGACCCTTACTGATGACCGGAGTATCATAAGTAAAAGTACTTATTGAAAAAATAGCCCCTGTCAAAGTTATATCATACATTATATTTTTAGATTCTCATTACTGATGCATAAATGTGAAGGAAGCTGGTTAAGATAGAGTTGGATTTGACGATTTTATATACTGTTGGTTTGTTAAATCTAACAATTAATCCATAATTAAAATACAATAATAGGCTTTTAAGGTAAAATCTTAATCTGCAAATCAACTGTCTGATAAATGTAGTGGTTAAAAGTTGAAATATTTGCCTCTTAAATGTATTGGAATAACCTATAAAGTAACATAAAATGGGAACACTCAAGAAAAGTAAAGTAAAATGCAGTTAGTTAGAATTTATCACCTTTGACTACAATGTGAAAGCTGCGTAGTATTTTTGAGACAAAGCTTTCTAAAATGCAATTAAGTGCCTTTGCCTTCTCTATTTCTAATGATCTTGTTTTCTTTCCCTCCAGTAAATACAAAAGCGTCTACCAAACAACGACAGAAGAGATATAGTCAGAGAGAAAGAGTGTGTGTTCCTTTGAAATTGTGTGTGTATGTTCGAGCGGCCTGACTATGTGTGACTTAATAACATGTCTGTCATTAAAACAGTAGCCAGGAGAGGGCATTTAGTCTGAGCCGGAGAGTGTGTGATCGGCGCAGCGCGACGCCAGCGTCTGTCCTGCCGTCACACTCCAGCGGCTCCTCAGCGTGTGCCTCTCATTACCGTCTCCACTCTGGGACACACACACACACACACGCAAACACATAGAACAGCACTGATACACACAAAACATTTATTGAACATCTAAATGTTAATTTGACTTTCTTTGGGGGGAAAAAAGCAATTAAGGGCCTTAACGTGTTGGTGTTTTTTTATTCTCTCCTCTCCTTTCTCCTCTGATTCAAGCGAGGGATCATTCATCTTGTGAAAATAAGTGTCATCCTCTCCCCTCTCATTAGTCAAGAGGAGCAAATCTGAGAGATGGGAAGGAGGGAGATGAGGAAAAAGAGAAGGACTGAGTAAGGAATATGGATAAATGGACGGGGGAAGGGAGAGAACGGGGGATTTGGTCAGAGGAAATAGAGATGGGGGTTAGATGGCCTTGTCTTTCAAAGTCCGCAATCTGCTGTCAAATAGCGAGCCATGCAAGTAAGGGCAGAGATCCAGTCCACACACACACACACACACACACACACACACACGTTTGCACACACACACACATACTCCAAGCCACATATGAGCTTTAACATGTATGCAGATGGACAGGCTGTCACTCAAAGAGCTCCCAAAAGGGCCTGGAGTGGGTAATTACCAAGCATGTCTTCCATGTTAGATTACATGTTGCTGTCGGCCATAAGTATCCCCCAGGAGCCGGCTTGACAGCTCCCTGCTAACCACTCACACACACACACACATACACACTCTTACAAACACACAGCAGGGAGCAATGACGGCTGATTTACCCTAAAGCCATATACATGCAGTTAAATATAGCTGCTGCTATCTTAAAGACAGGAAACGCACTGAATACTGACCACACAAACAAACTTCTCTAACAGTTTTACTGCACAGTTTTCTCCCTCCTCGCAAACTGTTACATCTGAGGGTGAAGAGAACACACACGTTGCCTCGCTCTTCTTCGCTCGTTAGACGACTCCCCCATCCCGTTCTCCTCAAATCCCAATTAAAAGCTCATTTTCTCTCCCAGCTCACTAGGCCTGTTGGTAATCATGATTAATACGAGGAGTTTCGGTGGGGTGCAGTTCCAGTCGCCAGCACTGATTTGGTGCATTTGGACCAAGCCCTTAAAATAATACACCCTAATTGGTTGATTTATCTTCCACGTTGAGGACCAGCTGTGGTTATGGCACCACAATCAGGGACAACAGTAAAAGAACGGAGAGGCTGGCAGGAAGATGGAGAAGCAAAGACAGGACAATGAGAGAGGCAGACTAAACAAGAAAACAAGAATCCGCTGCTTCACTTATCTCCAGAAAACCACTTATCAAGACATTTGATGAAATTTAAAGTAGGGTTTCTTGAGAGAGAAGGTGTCGACTAGTTTTGTGGAATCACATTACACCCCCCCGCTTTCCCTCCGCCCCTAAATTAATTAATTGAAAAAGGCTCTTGGAGAACATGCAAATTTAATGAAGCTCCACAGAGGAGGGATTTGGGAGTTGTTTGGCAAATTACCTGCTTGTTAGCACAGGGTCATAGAGAGTTACGGCTCCAAATACAGCCAGAAGAAGTGCAGTTACTGCTCAGTATACAGCCAGGAGAAGAGCAATTGACCTTGACTACTGTTACCAAGTAATAATTAGGGGGGATTAGGAAAACAACAGCAGTTAGGAGTAAATATCTGAAGAGAAAAAAAGGGTTGAATCTAAAAAAGTGGTTGTTGATTTAGTTTTGAACACAGCTACGTCAAAAGAAGAATATTTGAGAAAATCTGTCTTTTAAGAACCTTTTCCTCGCTTCCTCCGTGAGGGTCAGACTAGGACAAGAGGGGGAGAAAGAGAAAAATCTACCGTATTGACCCAGAGTCAACAACAGAGAGATGAATCTGCACAACAAGTCATGTCTGTAATTTATCTTGTCAGTCAGAATGGAGCACATTTGCAGGAACAGACAGCGCAGAATGTGAAGCAATCATTTCTCGCAAAATACATCTGGAGCGGACCCCCGTCTCCCCCGAGCATGGTTCACTCTGCTGCATTTTAAAATCATGCTTTACCTTTTTTTTTTCTTTCAATCTCCACGCTCTATTTCATCTAGAATTGATAAGGAGGTCAACAGCCCAGCAGGCGTGGTGGTGACCTCCTGAAGGGAGTGTGTGATGTCGGCTCAGCACAGACGTGATGTGGACAATTTGGGACGGTATTGATCAGAGCACTGATGTGTATTATGCATGTATCTGTGTGTACATGTGTGTCTCTGTGTACACAGGTGTATGTATATAATTACAGGGGTCATGGAGCGTCCCTTGGGAAATAAGACCGTATCATGGATGCAGAGACCTTTAGGGTAAACAGCAACAGGAGCTGTGATCTGTTGAGGAGCACGGGAATGGGTTTGCCTCTAAAAGTTGATGATTTACTGTGAAATTCTGGAAAACTGGCACATTTTAAAAGTTTAAGAAAGGTTAAACACATTCATACGAGAGATATAAGAGCTGCTGTCTTATATGTGAATGTGTGATATATGAAAATTGGAATTATATGGCTGGACTGTGTCAGATTTGCAGCTCTGGTCGGTTACTGGAGAAAAAAAGTGGATCAGATTTATGTGCGATGTCATGCCTCACATTTCTACCCCATATTTCTGTATCTACAATGCCAAAATGCGATTACCTTGAACCGATCTTTCATTTTCACAGGCCGCAATGTCTACAGTGAATCTGTCACACAGCCACAGGCTAGTATGGAGTTTTAGTGACGAGGGGAGCTCATTAACCAGTGATTTTATGTTAAAACAGAATGGAAGATTGACTTGGATAATAGGAAATCAATGGAGAAGACTAATACCAGGAGAAATGAGGTGGCGGGTGAGATAGGTCATCTGTCGGCCTGGTGTCTGAACTCTGACCTTTGCCCTCTGATTAATATAACAAGCTGCCAATCATCCTGGCTGTCAGAATCACCTGATCTTCATGAGCTTAGGGACACATTATTGTCCAACCCAAATTTTTAGCAACATGTCTAAAAGGATCAGTAATATACTGTACGTTACAGCTTACTCTAAAATCACAGCTATGTGCCACAACCATTGTTACTGAGCCACATTGACTTTTTCCATAAAACCAGTCAAACCAGGCTGTGTTTACATACAACACTGGACTGTGGTCTACAATGGATGATGCAATATCATTGATGGCTTGATGTTTACGTTTCCTATGCCTGACCTTTTCACGATAGGAAAAGAAACATTATATTCAAAAGTACAGGAAAAAAGCAATGCAACTTTATAATCCTAGATTAGAAGTAATCACACTGTTGCATTTACTCTTTTTTCATTCAGTTTGACTCTGCTAAATTCCCTCTTCTTAACAAGCCTGAGTTACAACATTTTGTGTCAAAGTGTCTCTGTGCTTAACAACAAGTTAGTCTAATAAAATGACGATCTTCTAATAAACATGTAAAAACACAAAAAATTTGAAGCTTAGTATGTTATTTAAATAAAATCACAATGATATGCTTTATTTCGTATTTATAAATGATGAAAGGGCCGGATTGAGTTCATTTAAGGGCTGGATTCGGCCCACAGGCCGCAAACTGAATATGTCTGCTATAGTGTGTGCTTCGCAAACTTCATGCTCGCACAGACCTGCCTACTTTGAACAGATGGCAGTATCAACAACACAACAACACCCGGCATAATTACATCACAGGAACCGTTCCTTTTCAATTACAGATAACAAGACAAGAGAGTGTTTGAGCGCCCACCTGGCCTATTTCTATTTCTTCTCCTAATTGCTCCTACAAGTGGCTTCAATCAGTCTGGGCCTCCACAAAGGAACCACAGGTAGCAGAGATGTATAGAAAGAACAAATATACAAGTTTTTTAAAAAACAAATGCATAAAAATGCACATGTGCATATAAACACACACATGCACAGCATGCCATGACTTAAAGGAACAGTGTGGCATTAGATCTGCAGACATGCAGCTCCTCAGGGGAACACTTTGGGAAACGGGTTCACGTGCAGCAATTAAGGCAATCTCTAATCAGGCAGCTGTCTGAGACCCACAGGGAGACAGTACAAAAAACACTGCAGCCCCAAAACACATCTCACACACACACACACACATATCAGCACACAAGGACATGCAGCGCTGCATGTGTGCACACAGGGCCACAGAGCACCCATGCACATGAAAGAGGTACAAAGTTATGTTTGAAAATGTTTCTCTGAAGGTAGCTGTTGTTACGTATAAAATCCCAAGCATGTGTGCACGCACATGTGCACAGACACACACACACATCCGCAGATAGACACACTGCCTCGAGGCCGTAAGTGAAGCAGAATAAAGGCAAAGAAAGGAAGAGACACACCAGTGCATCTTTGCATTCACCAGAGGAAGCTTTTAACCATTCTCACCTCTGTTAAGTGCAGAAAAGCATTCAGCACATTATGTCGTGGTGTGGACTGTCATGTCTGAGCAAGAAGAATAAAAAGTGGGGCACAACTGTGTTTTATGTAATTATTAAAGCGTGAGTTGGTTTGCATTTTGTGTGTGACAAAAGGTTTGCTCCTGGCTGACAGTTTAACTTCACTATGGTAGTTGTGTAACATATCAGGGCTGCACCTCATGATCAGTTTTATTAGAGATTAATCTATTGGTTATCTTATTATTTAATTCATAAATTCAAAACCCAAACATAATACAGCTTAATGTTCAAAACTGCTGTTCATTTTCTGTTAGTTTGAGTTTGAACAGCGTGATCAGTGTTTACTTATTGATGTATGTGTGTGTGTGCTGTCCCTTCTCCTCCACCTCCTCTGCCTCCTTTCCTCTCCTCTTCTCCTCCAAGGCCTCCCCTTCTCCTTAGGTGGCAATTTACAGCCACCCAGAAAATGAGTTCTTCTGGATGCCCACGTCGCCGCACTCTATCACACTCCTGCTAGTGATCTGTTACCAGGAACACTCCCACAATATTGCCCATAAAACTGCTCACAGGCCCCGTATTAATGCAGCAGCGGACCAGCTCCAGCCCTGTGAAGGACATAGGATGTCTGTGCCTTTAATTCAAACACTCATGGACACTGCCTGTGGAAAATGGTCCTTGTATCAATCAGGGCAGGAGTACTATGGACAAGGGCAGGACATTGCATTATTTACATTTTGTACGGTCAAGACAAATGTCTCTTAGAGACATTTTTCATTACTTTGTTTAACTTTTAAAGTAATTGGAAGATGTGCTATAAAACTGAACTTCCTATATGCACTTGACCCATGTGGAAAAGAAATATAGCAAATTTATATGAATTTCTCCTCACCTCCAATAGCAAATGTCTATGTTTTTTATGTATTTGATCTCTCTGTGTTGCATAAGACTTATATGTCTCATACTGTGAATTTACTCTCACATTTTTATTTGTACGTCTCCTATATGTGACATCTTACATGTCTTGTAAGATTTTTATGCACAACTTATGGTTGCCCAACTAAATCCAAATGTGATATTATACCCAGTCGGCCAATATTATCAGACCAGTATTGGCTTATCACAGCTATTTCAGTCTATATCAGTATCTGCATATATGTTGTCCGATGTGCAGTTAGATAAAAACTTTTTTTAAAGACCATAAAACAGATTGTTTGTGTATTTGTTGCTTTGAAGGCAGCATACCGTGTATATTTGATTCCTTTTCTTAATTAAAGTTTATTATACATATTATTATTATAGTTCAGAAAAACGTGACAGTATTGCTTCATTGCTCTGATATCATTTTGAGCAATAAAGTTTATTGTTAAAAAGTAAAATATCCTGCCTCCATTACATATGCTTGTTAACCACTTTTGAGGGATCACTGCAAAAAAATGTGTGTTCCCGAATGATATAAGTTTAAGCATATTACACAAATTTACTAAGCATCTTGTACCTGGCGTGACTGTCTTACTACTTCAGACTTATTACTTAAAAGTTTTAGATAAAAGATAGAAACATTGAGTAAAATGTGTTTATATCTTTTCCATGTGGGGACAGTTTGACAGTCTGACACCTCGACCTAAAGAGTAATTCAGAAAATTCAGTGCTGGAAAAATGCATATAGCACCCACAGTATTTTTTTTTTTTTTTGGTCACAGGGGCCTCGCCTGTTGAATTTCTCCCACAGTCACGTCACTGAACAGAGGGAGGGCAGCTCTGGAGGTGAGGATATACTGGTGGAGATGTGGGCTGTGAACTGGAACAGGGTGCAGTAAGAGTGTGTGTGTTTGAGTGTGTGTGTATAAGGAGCAGTCTCCAGCCAGCTGGAGTGTGACTGGCTGACTTTGATAAGGTCAGCCGCAGGGGCCCCTATTGTCATACAGTCGTGGCCCCCTGCCAGCCCCACTGTCATCAGCACTGGCACAGCGCTCCTCCGTGGTTTACACTCAAACACGCAGAAAAAGCATGGACATACACACAAATACTGAGGAAACACACAATCCTCGTAAGCTGACACACGCTCAACAGTAAATGTGTTTGCTGGCAGACAAAAAAGCCAGTAAATCTGTTTGGCTCCGTGGATATTGTCTAAATGGCAGCTCCACTTCAGCAAATTCCCCAACTGAATCCTTTTCTGTCAGTCTGTCCATAAAAGTCTCTGTCTGATAGTCTATCGAGTCCCTCCAGGAATTCATTCAGGGATTTTGTGGATACTGCCAAAATGTTTAATTTAGTTGTGGTTTTTATGAAACAATGATGTGCAATTTGCAATGTCTTTCAAGTCTGCAAAGAGGATGACTGGTAATGAAAAAAAGAAAAGAGATTAGTTTGCAGTTTGATTGGACTATCCGTGGATTAAAATCATATGATAATGATGTTTTCATTTTAAGATTTCATTCTAAAAGCACTCTGTTCTTGATGTAGAAATGTATAAATAATCCAATAGTTGTGGGTGAATTTCTAAAAGATTTTTGTAATGTGGTTGTCGTGCTGCTGTGACTTTGCATGGGGCAGAGTTACTGGAGTCCTCCGTTTTCCTCTACGCTTCTCCAGCAACAGCTGCTAATTGCATTTTGACTGATTATCAGCATGAGGCGGTAAATCACCAGCCAAGAGAACTACAGGGAAAGAGAGTTAGAGGATGTTTCCAACAGATAGAGATGGAGAAAATGATGAAGAGCAGGACCAGACAGAGGAGAGTGGAATGAAAATGAGAAAAAGGAAAAAGACCAAAGTTGTTCTCAGACGCATTAAGCCACTGTACTGGTGGGCCGATCAAACAACATGCAAGCTGCAAGGAAACACACTGAGTAACATGTACACAAACAGACCTGTGCAGTATCCATGAGCAACTGCCCCAGAGATTGTTGCACTGGGCTAAAAATCTAAATTAAACCCGTAATACAAGCAATTTGTTCTACAGAGGGTGAATAGCTGCTTCTTATTAGTGTCTTCATGTCTTCATGAGTTTTTCAATGGCAAAAAGTTTGTATGTGTGAGTCTGTATCACACCCATCCTTGGGGAATGGGTGGATCTGTTCAACTGCTCACACATTTTCCAGTGGGAAGATGGACCGAAGCCGTTGAATGAGAGGATGGAGATATTTCCGTTAATTCTCAGCAGGCCAAACACACACATTCACACCTGCCACTGCACAGGCCATGTCAAGCAAGGTATTGGGGATATAACCACACACACACACACTATCTGTGTCCCCAGTTTAGCCTCTTTCCAGTCATTATGCATGTTTTCTTTGACAGGATGGCTTTTTAACATCCTCTCTGTGTCTCTGGCAGAGAACACACCGCCCATGATGTCAGCTGATAAGCTTCACTCAGACTCACTGGGTCAATATCCAGCCCCACAACATTAACGGATATTATTGTTCCAGTTTACGACTTCCATATCTGGGTTAGACGTGTGGCAGCTGGAAAGGTCCTAGTCTGTATCACATTTGCTCGTCTGCAGTTTCTCTGTCTCTGTCTCGCTTATACACTCATGCATGACTTACAGGAAGTTGACGCAGCCCGTGCCGGGCGGCGGGGCAATCCAGACAAAGCTGAAGCTGGAGGAGGGCTGGTGGCTGACGTGGGAAGCGACCACGCTGCAAACAAACTGGGTTCCGCCGAACTGCCGCTCTGGCATCACACCTGGAGGAAAGAGGAGAAGACAATAAAGGAGAGACTGTTTTGTATCATCTTATCATTTAGTTATTACCACATTTTTTCCAAAGCCGACCTCAGGCTTTTAGATGTTTCCCCTGACTTCCAGGTAGCAGCTGGTTTCCATTTATTTTACTACAGTATTAAAGTCCACTTGCACATAAAACTTGTGTTATATTGTATATTGTATTTGTAGAAGTTACATTATCATTGCGTGGTAAGCCCACTTTTAAGATAGTGGTTTTTATAGTCTGTCAGTGGTGTGCTTTCATGGGCCTCCAAAACAACATTTCCTTCATAAACTGCACTGTCAGAAAACCACACCCAAACTCAAACAATTACAAAAACATAGATGTGGTATAAAGCATTATATTTAATTTACGGTCTCTTGAATTAAAAAACACTGCATTTTGGTGGTCAGGCCTCACCAGTTTCCAAACAGCAGACTTAATTAAAGCTGCAATGTGAACATACACAATGCAAAACCTTTGCCTCTTTTTCTGCTGTATTTTATAACTTCACTAAGCCCTTTCCACTGAGTGATACACCAAACATTCCCACATTTAGTTGGGCTTGAAGCGAAACTAACAAACTCACATGTGTTCTACTTGGGTAGTTATGTCTGACACCGAGACGTCAGAACACTTAGAACCATGATGACCCTTGTTGTTGTGTCTCTGTTTGAGCTGCTGTGACTGGCCCATTACATGATGGCTAACTCTGATTAGATGTTTAATTCAGACCAGAGCCACGTTCAATCTGAAAACAGAGTGCACTGTTTAGCTATGGTTTCCAGGTTGAAGGAAAGGTCTCCTCGAAACAGTGTGTAATGGTGTGCCATGGGCTTTGAGGTACATTTTCTCTTATTTGGTGGGTATGTCAGAGGTATTACCCAATCAGCACCAATGTGTATATGAATTCCATAGTGTTAAAATGCCAGTGCAGTGTAGGGTGCTTGCATACACAACAGTGTTCAATGACCCACTGTTTCTGTTTAAATAAATGCTTTAATATGTGTTAGGAATGAACTGTGGTCTAGTTTAAAAAAAAAAAAACTTAATACAAAGGGGTGGGCACACATTCCTTTAAAGAAACCTTTTAATTAGAAATTGCTGCTGATATGCAATGCTCAAAATGGTGCTTTGATTACACTGGGCATGCCTCGACCACAATGCAATTTTGATTTGTCCTCGAGATGGCTTCATACCCCACCAGCAGCGCTCCAGAAGTGGAGCATTTTGTCTGCCTGATTATATTGTCTTGCTCAGATTCACTTGATTTGTTCATTTCTTTTCTTGGCTTTTGTGCTTCTCCCATGGGTAAGTAGACTACATAGTTAAATAGTTTCTTTTTTTGTCTGTTTATATGTATATATGAATTGAACAGATTCTCTAGTTGCTGTTTCTGTCTGACATCATGCACGCTCGATCTGCTCTGGGCAGACTGACGCCGCATCCGTCAAGCAGTCAGTCAAGATATTCTGGGCATCTGCAGTAAAGTCAAACAGTTAAAATACTGCAGTAATAATAAAAAGACTGCACTAAAAGGTTACAAATCAGCATAATTCTGAAACTAACACAAAAGTTAGCCAGACACACTGAGAGAGAGAGCCATGATGACCTGTGTGATGTGAGGGAGTACTGAAAGTCTACCAGTGTCTCAGGTTTGGCACATACACATCCACCTTATCCCCTCTTCCCTTCTTTCCATTTGCTTTTTATTTCTTCCCTCGCTCGTTTGATCTCATGCCATTCTACTGTTATTTTTTCCATCCACTGGCATCCTACAGTTTCCTTTTTCTTCTTCATTGCTTCCTGCCTCACGCTCACTTCTCACCCACCTTCTCCACTTTGCTCTTTTTCCCCTCTCTGCTTCTCTCCTTTCATCATTTATTATTTTCTCGACCCTCTCCTTCTTTTCTCCGTCCCTGTGAGCTGACACTACATAACGGTGCTCTTATTAATGAGGGTCTGTGTCCGGCTATGATTGCACCGATGGGATGACATCATGTCACACAATCTTTCCTTCATATCACAGAGGGCAAGGGCAGGACGCCGCCGGACTCATCAATCACTGCACAGACATACAGAAGAGTTTAATAATTTACTGTAACTAAACGGCTTTGTAGTGACAGTGAAGATGTGTCCAAACTGTGCGGTAACTATCAGAAATGCAAACAGAACAAGAGAGTCGAGTGTGCAGGCAGATAATCTGGAAATTTGTCATAATTCTGCAACACTAAATCAACATAGTTTGGTCCAGTGCACACGCAGCAAACACATTCAGCCAGTTTAAAAATGTATGTTATGCCCCATCTGTGTATGAAGATGCGCACTGAGCTGCAGTGCTCTGGTGGCTGGCCTCTGCTCTGTAAAAACCTGCCAACACAATCCTCTCCTCTCTTCTCCTCCATCATAACTCAACTCACTGAAAACATAATCAGCAATGATTAATAACATTGGAGCTTTAATATCCCCTGAATCAATGTGCAAATCAATATGCAAAGATTGTGTGTGCGTGTGTGTCTGTGTGTGGTTCAAAACTAATTATTTAAAGAGAAATAATTCCGCCCATTTCTGACAGTAATAAATTTGACCTCGCAGATTGCATCCATAAATACACACAGTGTCGACGGCTCCATAAATGTTTCTGTTCAACTCGGCCAGCTGTGTGTGTGTGTTTGTATCGTTTCATGAAATTTATGTTTATGTGTATGTGGTACAAGCAAACCTAGTTAGCATTGCTGTCGGATGAAAAACTAAGAAAAACAAGCTTGCACCATGCATTTATTTGCGCACCCTTCAGGGGTTTGCAAAGGTTTTCTTCAACCCAGGAGTGGTGCATTTTTCTCATCATGTAGAGAAACATCAAACTCCTTAACTGGAGTTCAAACTGAATAATCATCAAAGCTGCATGATTTAAGAGGCCTCACATGACAACAACATATTGTGTCATTATGTGTGAGTGCAAGCAGCGTGTGGGCCTAGTGTATCAGATTTACGAGGTGTCGAGCAATGCAGCCTTTTACATTGCGAAGGAGCTGCTGGTGTGTAATAACAGACTGAGATGTAATCACCCACTAATAGTACTGCTGTTCTCTAATCACCTCAGCTACAACCTCTCTGTGTAATGGCAACGATTTACTCTTAAGCAAACACATACACACTTGCACAGGGAAACACACATAAAGGCACATTACTGTCGAGGGTTATTGCGGTGTTGTTTGGCTGGGCGAGATCTCCTCAGCACCCTATCTTTACCGCCGTCACACGGAACAGCAGAAATTGTTTCTGTGCTGTTCTTACGTAGCACTCAGGGAAGCATGCACTGACATACCCATACATCTTTCCCTCTTTTTAACCCCCTCTGACACAAAAGAGTGCCATTTCCACAACAATTTCCTTGCTGTTACATGCCACACATTTTCTGCCGCAACCAGCAAGGCAGTCAAGACAACAGTTTTGGCACTAATTGCCCAATTTTGTGGCAGAAGAAGAAAAGGCAAGAGAAGCTCTGTGAATCTTTCTTACCACATTGCCATGGTGCAATTTGAGAATCCCTGCAGATGTGCATAATACAAGCTAAGCTTTTGTGGTGGCAATGGAAACACTATCTGGAAAGCTGCAAAGACAAACAGAAAGAGAGGAGTGTGTTGATGGGAGTCGAGCAGCAGACTGAGCAGAGGAGATAGCAGAAGGAGAAAGTAAATGGGCTGGGGCCAGTGTGGACAGACGCACAGAAACAATGAATCACTCATTCAACTCACTCATTCAAAGGAATATTCTCATTTACAGTGCTGTCTCCATAGACAGTAGGGGAAGTGGACCGAGCTTTCGGGTAATACCGAAGCACCTTAAATCTGCATTCTTTCTAATGTCAAGGGGTGACTCCACTAGCTGCAAGTCCGATTCAATGCCCCTGCTTTTCACTTGATTTATGACCTCAGTTAACATTTTTCTAATGAGTTCATGCTCATAATAATTAGTTTCAAGTCTTCTATACAATATGATGTTCATTTTGGAAATTATGTCCCTGTTTAGAATAAAATAGACATTAATGTAATATATGAACCTAGATAGGGCATAGCCTCACCTCAAATTCTTCCCAGTGGCCACTCGCAATATTGCAGCAAAAAATTCCTCTGCGGCTCAAAAAGCAGCTTCTCCCACAAGCCATAATTATAAAAGAGAGGTCTGTGAAACCGTTGACAGGACACCTACACCTCCAACTTCAAAACAAGGTCAATTATGATGCTTCCTACTATTAAGTTTTGATCCATAGAGGTTTTATTTTTGTAAAACTTTCCTCAAGCCAAAAAAGAGATTTAAAAATCTGTGACATAATCAAAAATGTGAAGTCTATGGGCAGGGGGGAAACACTACTGCGCATATTCAGTAGGCTGTATAACAACAAAGTAAACGTGGAAGCTCAAACTGTCAAACTAGACAGTATCGATCAAGTATGAATCAAGACCTTGTTACTACATTGCCTATTTCTCACTTAAAGGTTGTCAGAAACATGATTTAGTGCACTGTTTAGTTGCAATACAAGACAGACTGCAACCAGGGGGCTGCTATTGTGTTTCTGGTTTCTAATGAAGCCTCCCAAAACTCACATCAAACGGTAAAACTAGGCAGTGCGGATCAAATATGGATCCAGATTCTGTTACTACATTGCCTATTTCTCTCCTAAATATTTACAGATATTATTTTAGTGTATTGTTTACTGTAATATGGGAAAGCAGTCACCCACGAACCAGCTCTACTTTCCCTGGCTGTCACTCATCATTGAGAAAAAGAAAGAGGTGGACACCGACAACAACTAGTCTTATTCACTTTTTTCTCATTTACAGGGATGGCCAAACTCTTGTAATACAACCCTAATTCATTTAACACAGGCTACCGTAACTATTGCTGAAGAGGAAAAATGAACTAATACTGGACGAAGTGAAAACAAACCCAGAATCCAAACAAAAATTGAGCATAACACTGCGATAAAGTAAAGAAAATAGCAGAAGACAGAGAAAGAGAGAGGTAGAGACAGGGAGGAACTGTGAGTATGGCTAAAGAAAAGCAGATAGCAGTTAGGGTAGGGTGAAGATGAAAAGGCAGACTGATGCACTCCAGGACACAGCAGCGCTGGGACTCGACACCGCTCACAGAATTTCTATTCCCACTTGAAAAATACACTCAGGCGTAAAAATGCAAATAACGAAACTAGTCCCTTTCATGTCCGGGTGTGGAGAGAGAGAGAGAGAGAGAAGGAGAAATCACTATTATTCAATGAGATCCAAATCCCAAATGTTCCAGTAAAGCAACAACCTGTAGTGAACCTGGACAGAAAAAAAGAGAAAGCTCTGACATTCCTGGTTCTGTCCAGGGAGATGAGCAAAGAAATAGAGAGACGGACTCTTTTGTCATTGTGAAATGAAAAAATCTAACAAAGCCTGTGTCCTCATACGCCGAGGTCGCACCAACTGCAAAAGCTGTTAATTAATTTACTCTTCACTCAGTTGACCTCAGAGTTCGTTTTTTTCATTATCTCTCTGCTGTCTAACAGATGTGATAGATGTTAAACTTTGCTTCATGTGCTTGTTTTCTTTTCTGTCAATATTTTGTGCTTTGATCATCTCCTCTTTTCTCACTCTTGATCCTCCCAAATTCTCTTGCTCTAATTACAGTACTTACATGCAGCTGCGGTTATCAAATCCCACAGTTATTGGGCAAGAACTTGTCAATAGATTTTAGTGGGGCTAACCCCCATTGGTCGACCAAACAGAACGAGCACCGGAACTGGAGCCGGGCAAGCAGGTAAATGAACCAAGCAGCAGCCTTCTTTGGGGCTTTTTCCTTGACACTTTTGGTCGTGCTGATTTTCATTTTCATTTTACGACGTGCCAAGTTGCACCTGAGATGGACCATCTCAGCTGGTCTGGGGTGACCCCCCCTACTCCCCCTCCAACCAATGTGTGTTGTAAAACTCAGCTCATGTATGTGCAGGAGACCAGAGAGAAAGGTGCATTCAGCCCTCAGTACTTTTGTAGCTACTAACTGAATCTCTCTGGTCTGAAGTTTAGTTTGTACTTTCGTCTGTATGCGCTTTATTTTACTGTTTCATGCTTGCTTTCAGCTGTATAGGAACAAGACAGAATAAAGTACAGAGGTGATTAACGGAACTCTGACATCAAACATGTTAGTTTTGGGGACAGGACAGGTGTGAAGTGAGTTTGTTGTGGGTTAATTTGTAAGTATACATCATTCATCCTTTTGATAAATCTGTCACTATTTATTCCCTTGTTTTGAACCACAAACTTGTGTGATGTTATACTATTAGCATCATTCATTAACACTGCCACCCCAGCATGCACCTGCAGACTCCAGCAGGGTATTTAAGATATTTGCTCATCACTCCTCAATATCTCTATGTAAACATAATCTGTGCAGTCAGAGCCTAGACACCAAACTCTAACCATATTCTGCTGCTGTAAATAAACATTTTAAAACATGTGCTGTCTGACCGAAAATTGATAAACATGAGACAGTTATTCAACTGATAGCCTAAACTAATGACTACTATTCAACTGCAAAAATCAACTGTCATGGGCATCCTAAAATTTTGACATCCAACCTCTTTCCAGAAAAAAGTAAACATTTAAAACATTTTATGCTTTTTCAAGTGTGATTATTTGTTGCTGCGTGTTTTGACTTGTTATCACACAGTCAGCCACATGTAGAAATCACCTAATGAATGGACAAGGACACATGTTGTAGCTGCAGCACAAATGCCACCAGTGATGCATTCATGGAGGACCGTTGCAACCACACATCCACAGTCAAATGCACGCATGCAAATGCACGCACACTCGCGCTCACATGCAGTTCTTTCACATGCAGATTGGGCACTTATGAGCTGTCGGCAGTGATTAATGGCAAGAGAAGATGACCTGCTAACTCCCACGGTATGACTGGGCAGAGCATGTTTCATAAATACAAACCCACACACACACACACACACACACATATACACGCACACACAAATGATATATGCACCCTTGGGCATGCCCACACACAAACTCACTCAGATACACAGAAACACAGGAAATGGGTGTGTCAGGATTTTAAGGGTCATATGTTGGTTGTAGGGGTGTCAACCTGACATCAATCTCTGCTGGTAATTGTGGTGAATTTTTTAAGTGCCCGACAAAAAGGAAGTGGGAAGTTGAGCGCCTCTTATGTATTCATATTCAATCCGCCCATGTCTGCAGAAACAAAGACTCCTCCACATTTTCCCCTTCCGTCTGGTCTTGCTCCTTTTGAATATGTAAACACTCCAATTCACATCTGTCTGTGTCCTCTTTAACATCTCTCTGTTTGGAGGCAGGATTTTTATCTGTCTTTATATCTCACTTTGCAAAGCTAATGAGCTTTTCCACAGCCAAGCTCAAAACAAGTCAAATAGATGGAGTGAGAATTCTCCCGATGGAGCAGATGGGCAATCGGTGGCTCAGCCTGGCAGCGACTTCACACTGTAGGACCAGCAGGAGCCGGTCTCACTGGCATTAGAACTGATAGTTAGGCTTTGTGGCAGAGCGGCGAGGATTCGAGAGGCACCATTCAAATTGATGTGCACATTTACTAGAATTATTCAGAGTTTATACACACCATTTGACATCTGGTCAGTACCAAATAGCTGCTGAATTTTGCACTCATTTTACAAGTGTCCTTCAGAAATGTCTGGCTTGTAGAGCAATAGGAAACTATTAGTTTGAGTGATCTGTCTGAGCTTGATTTAACTATCCATCAATGATAAATGCTTTCTGAGATGATTTTAAGACACTTATGAAATGAAAAATGTCTTTTTAAATCGTTTAGATCACTTTCCCAGTCACACTGTGCATCTGTTTAAACACACAATATGTAATTTCTGCTGCTAGGGGTCTCTCTCACATTAAAACAATGACAAAAGACGTAGTCTGATGACATCTAAAGTAGGGTGGGATCAAGGGAGTTGTTTTTGTCATTGTTTAACCACCGTTATTGCAGATGAAAATCTGACAAAGGCAGAAATCATGTTAATGGACACAGTAATGTAAGTTTTATTCATGTAATGTTTAGTCTTGTTTGCCGACTTTCTCCCTCAGTCTCTGGCATATCTGAAGTTGTTCCCACTTTTCAACCTTCAAATCAAATCCCTCTAAACGTTACAAAAGCCAGATACCATCAAAATAGAGGTGTCACAATTTCAAGATTAAATTGGAAACTGAAATAAGAATTGATCAAATTAAGCTTTTAATTCTTCCAGTGTTTTTTTCACACTTTAAGAAGAATTTGAAAATGTGAATAACATTTATCAGGGCATAAAACCAATGATCTGTTGATCTCTACAAATCAGGACTTGATAGTCTATCAATGGCTGTCAGTGTAAAAAAACAAAAATAAAAAAATTCAATCAAAAGTCAAAGTGAACAGTGGATTTAAAGAATTGTGACACCCCTGCCTGAAATGCTGTTTCATCTGGACTTTAGTGTTTTTCCTGCTGGGTTTCTTATCAACAGCAAGGCGGTGGGAAAATGCACTTCAGTCCTGAAGGTTAGAGGAATCTGGAATCTAGGTGATTGTAGCTCCCTCTCTCTCTACAGCAAATGTAGTAGACTGATCCAACTTTCCTTTTACTGAAGCAATTGTTATTAATGACACACACGCTGCACAACCATAGGCATACATGCACTTTCATCACCCTGGACGCCTGCACATACGCATGCAAAAGCAAGCACAAACAGAGCATTAAAATGCATGTCTATGCAGAGCAGTTCGCTCGGAGTGTTAATGAAACCCCTATGAAGTAGCGTAATGTGCTGTAAGCAGATTAGGTTATTTGATTTTTGTCTTAGGGATTTATATTTGTCACCACTCACTATATACTTTTTGATTAAACACAGCGAAGTGGGCCTCATTTGAAAAGCAGAGATTAATGTTTATGATGCGCATCTTTTGTCCTCCAGGTCTGTTGTGTGTGTGTGTGTGTGTGTGTGTGTGTGTGCATGTGTGTGTCTGTGTGCACACTCAGACAGATAATAACCTTGTAAGCACTGATCATTCTCCCACTTGCTCAGACTTAGAAATTCAATGTATACCACTCCAGATAATTTGGAGAGCAGACCCATTAAACGCTCATATTTCATGTGGTAATTCTTAAAACCTGTCATAAACCTATTGGAGCATTAACATGTGTTATTAAAAGCCTGTGAATGTATGGGAATCTGTCAAAAGTCAGAATAATGCCTCTGTCAACATGTTTAAAGAGAAGGCCACACAATGGCGACATAAATGATACATCACAACAGTACTGACAGCCTGAGTAGGGACCCCATACGCTTTGTGCTGCTGAATGATCCATTGCTCTGTGTGTGCGTGTTTGTGTGCGCCTGTTGCGTCGCATTCACCCGTTCTCCCCAACACCATCCTCAGCTGGTCAGCCGGACCGCTGCAGGGTCGGCGCATGACAACGCCACTCCGATCTGCCATTGGCTGAAATGGGCATCCATCTCAGCATCTGCCAATCACACTACCATGGAGACGGGTTGGCAGCATTGTGGCGATGGCAGGGGTCCGGCACAACGTTGCCAGGAGGAAGCTGTGTGTTAATATGGGTGGTGAAAGATGCCAGTGGCCAGGGGGAGAGGGGGTAAGAGACTCTGTGGGAAAATGTGAAGTGGGGGGCGTTTGCCACATGAATGAAAGAGAGTTTAACTGGCAGTAAAGGACACCTGGAGGTCTGCTGAGTTGTATGTGTGTGTAGGTGAGCATGTGTAAGAGTGTATATGTTTACATTATTATGTTTTTCCATGTGTGCGCAGTACGTTCAATTGACTGTTCTATGAAAGAACCATTTGTGTGAAGATAAAATGTATGTATTCATGCCCGCACTCTGAGCACCAATCCAATTTTTGCCCATATGCATACATTCACAGAACAATTGCTCTTTCATTTAGGCTTCCATTGTATCTCACAGCATCCATCATCCATAAACTCCTGAAGGCAAGGCCACACACACCCACACAACACACACAAACATACAAAGCTAGGGCTCATTGTAGGAGCTGCCAGTATGGATCTAACTGGTTGAGAGCGCGAAACACCCACCATATATAGTCATACGTGAAAAATTATTTGATACTAATTCATTAATTACTTATTCCTCTGCAATATGTCCCATACATGCTGCATCTATCAAATTCAATAACTGAAAACTAAAAGTATGAAGAAAATAAACATTTAGTTCACTGCTTGAGGCTGCACACTGCTTCCTTTCAATGATCAAGAGCTACAAGCCATACAAGCATGGATGATAAATGGAATACAGGAACATTACTGGAGCATAATATACCCCCCTGAACTAATGTGTCATAATTGAAATGAATGTTGTTCTGAATCAAACAAGTGTTGTGTGTTTTGGAGCTCCACCCTGTATGATAGATGAGACTTCTACATCTCTGCACAGCCCTGCAATCCATCTCAAAGGCACACTCATACTTATAAACACATATATAGTATACCCATATGCATGTATTTGCGCATATGCATGCACACATGCCTCTTATATTGCTGAATGCTTGAATTGTGTCTCATTTTCAATATTTTGGCCATAATTTTGATCAATAATGGTGACATTTTACTCACTTAAATAATTCCTGAGAATACCACAAACCACCACATCAATTCAATGAAGCCTGACACGAAACAACATCAGTCAGACGATCACACAAGCAAACAGTTTGAAATCAACTTATTTGAAGGTAAAACCAACAATTAACACACCTGAAATGTTGGTAAAAATCCCTTAATGCCAGTAGGGGATTTGTTAACTTTTAATAGGAGGGGGTGGCCTAACAGATTGCCTAAGTCACACCTCTTCTGGTGGACCACAATGGAACCTAATTTAGGAAAAAATACGAACTGTAGTCAAAGGCAAGACAAATTATTTTTTGATCCCATTTGAATTGTGACACAAATCACACATATACTGTTTATCGATTTAAAAGATCATTTTACAGGTCAAGAAAGTCGCAGTTTGTCGTAAAATTGTTTAAGTAGCAGACTGTGAAGAAACGTAATTAGAAAGACTACACACCCAGGAGTTAAAAGCTATCGCTAGCTGCTGAAACTATGATGCTTGTCTGTTTTCGTACCAGGATGTAGTCACACAACAGTGGGTCTTTCTCTTCATGTCTGAAAAAAGGACCAAGAGTTGCTGGATAAAACAATTTGAGATAAGATATCTTTACAAGGGGCAGCGAGATCGGTGTTTGTGACAAATATTGGGCACACAATATTCACACAAAACTAAACTAAACTACGACAAACCTACCACAAACTGAGACTTTCTTGACTAATAAAATTATGCTTTAATGGGGCATGAGGCACACCAGAAAGGGCGTGACTTAGGCACTCTGTGGCAGCACTGTAGTCATGATAAGACTTTTCTTTCATGTACCCAGTTCATTTACTTTATCAACCATCAATGAATCCACTCATGGATGACCATTTTCATTGTGTATTCTTTAATTCAACCCCATAGTTACATAGTTTAGTAGTTTAGAGAACAGCATAGATGAAACTGAAGTCAGTTCTAAATCTGTCTGCTGCTTCAGCACCACGGACAGCACCGTGGATTTAACAACACACAGTGTAATTAGATTACTGATATTTCAGAGCCACGGTCAGGGCCATACTTTCTAACTTGCACAAACCTCAATCAGATAAAGGATCAATGAGTCAGGCACACTAGCATAACATATTCAACTAAACAACCCCTCATCCCACGTCCAATCGCCTACTGCTTGCTGCATAGAAAACTAATTATAAAAAGTACGATTAGAGTGTGAACACAGTGTGCAAACTGAGATGGATTTTTACAACAGACAATGTGGGTAATAATTCTACCTTTCACCTTCATTTTCTCCTTTTAAATAAGTCTGACTGACCTCGGGGTTTGTTTAAAAACCGTTCGATCATCAGGCTTTTCATATTTCATGCCGGATTGGACTTCTTTTTTTTAGTGATATTGCCACGTTTTCTGAACTCAGCAAAAAACTTGGTGAGCACAATGTTGTTATTGCTAATAGAAAGGACGGCCAGAACCATGAAAATTAGTTTAATATAATAAGGGAATTTCCCTTTCCCAGTTTCCCTGTTTTTG
>JAJHUR010116093.1:8910-20502 GCA_027495735.1 Lutjanus campechanus | reverse complement strand
GAAATTCAAAAAAAAAAAAAACGTAAACTACAGTGGAGCCAGTCATTCACTGCCCTTATTATCAGTGTACCTTACATGTCACAGTGACCCACAGATTGCTAGTATTATCACATCACACCAAAGCAGGCAGGCCTACAAAAAACAAAAGTAGATAAATAGATAGATAGATAAATAGATTTCATCTCAGTTCAACAATAAGCTATGCTAAGAGGAAAAAGATGACATGTGAGTGGTACTTTACTGTTTATACGTGTAAGCTGCTCAGAGTTAAGAACATCAGCTCAGAGGCTTTAAAGTTCATCTACTATATATTATTTCATATTGGTAGTGCAGATTCAACTGAAATCACTGATTTCAAAGCACTGATGGTGTAGCAAATGCAACACATTCCAGGGAATATATACCATTCATATTCTTATTCTTATTTTAATATTATTATTGACAGACTGCAGACTGGTATATACTGAAAAAAACAACGCTTTTCAGGAACCACGGTGCTACATAGAACGATGACATCTAACAAGACTACATAACATGCAGAAATTACACAGGACTACATAAATTGCCTTAAGTGTGCAGCCATGTTTGTTTGGTTCCCAGTGTGTTCCTCTGGTCAGGATCACCCACTGGGCCTGGAGATGTAGACACAGCGTAAGATTGTGCAAAAATGACTGGCTATAGCAAAAGAAAAAAGATTCAAGACTGTTACTGTAGAAAGCTACTGTAAGTGTAAACATTCACCATTCACTAAACTGTAAGTACAGTAACATATGCTAATGTATCATTATTTTTATTATTGTAGACTGTAGACTGTGTCTTTGTCATTTCAACCATACAGCTGTTATATAATGAAGTGTTCCTCAGCAACCAAGGTAGAACTATGAGGTCTAACTGGGTATACATACAGAGCAAAGTTGTGCAAAAATGACTGGGTATTTAAGCTACTGTAAGTCTAAACATTCACCAATGCACAAATTGTGCAAAATTGCAAGAGGTGAAACAATATAACAGTTATAAACTGCTGCAGGTGTAAACATATCTTGCTGCTGCTTTCTTATTCTTATTCTTCTTATTATTCTGCCCCCCCAAACATGCACAGAATCTGTCCTGACACATTTCCATGTCAAAATGAAGATTTTTTTTGTCCCTGATGTGATGTTTTGCAGGGTGGAGCTCAGGTGGTCCCTAACTTCATTCATGAGGGGCCTTGTTGGTGGTTCGGTCCCCGTCTCTTCCTGTCAGCTCTGCCGGTGGCGAGGACAATAGGAGGCGTACTTCTCCTTATGCTTCCTTACACTCAGGGAGGGCCGAATCTGCAAATGTGAGTATCACTGTGTGATACCCAGCGTGGTGTTAATGACTCAGACATCATTCTTGGATCTTGCCAGGGTTTCTTTCAGAAGCCTGGAAATTGTATGACTGATTGATAAACGGTAGTAAATAAATTGTGGATTAAATCAAAAAAAAAAAAAATCTGTCTCACTGTAAATATAGCTTCAAGGGAGTCATGTTTTGCCTTTATTCCACAATTGCTTTGCCAACAATTACATCGTTTTTCTAGACCCGGCCATAATTTACACCATTTCCTCTCATAAATATTCAGCATGTGCTCATCTCAACTTGTCACATACCAACAATTTGTCACCGCCCTCCAGTGTCTGATACTGCAGCACAAGGTACCCTTTAGCAGCTGTATCTGACGCAACCAGGAAAAAAAAATTTAACATGAGAATAACACTGTGAGACAGTTGCAATTTGATTCGATTTAAGCACAAACTGCTTGGTTAGGTTTAGCCACAGAAATACCTTGGTAGGTTTAAGCATCAAACATTTATTTTTTTGATGACAGAAATGAGGGGTAGAGGCCTTCTACTTCAGTAGAAGTATTATCATTTGTGTGCACTGAATCAAAGAAACAGAGCTAACCATCTCTTGATTTCCACCTGCGAGACAGTACCTCCATGTTTGATTTAAAAAAAATGCAGCAAAAATGCCATTTTGGATTCACTTATGGCAGATAAAACATGATATACCCCCTCCAGAGTGGCCCAGTGCCCAATGTAATGAGATAAAGTGCACTGTTGTGTGGCTTTTCATTGGAGAAAACGTGGTGATGTAACCTCTAGCTTGCCCTTCCAATAGACAAAATTTGATAAAGTGCCTCCTAGAATGCCCAGTGTCCAAGACAAATGAGAGTGTGCTCTGTAGGGTGTCATTCCAGTGGAGGAAATGTGGTACCATGCCTTCTAGAGTGCCCCTGAAATCCATCATACATCTACACTGTATCATCATAACAACAGTTTTGATCATTTCCTCAACTGCACCTGACCAGCACTGATGTGTTGTTTGAAATCTTTAATTGATAATAAACTGATATCCACCGGTAGCCTCGACATCGTGCCCTGCTAATCTTATGATGCATTGTGTTCTCAGTACACGTATAAGTACAAGTTATGTCTTTGGGACTTGTCTTTGTGCAGGCCGTCGAGCGTTAAGAACGGCACATGCCAAAATGTTGATCCCATCAGTGGTCTCAACTGTCAAAAGAGATTTAAAGTTATTTATATAAACCAGCATGTAGCCGAATGTGGCAGGGTGTTAAGAGGGAGAGATGGAGGCACAGAGAAAGGGAGAAACAGGGACATGGGAACTGAGGAACGGGGCTGATAAAGAGAACAAAGGGCTTGACACCAGATATGAGGCTGTGACAGATCATGTTATGAAACTCTCTCTTGCCTCTTACATCTCAGAGACAGGGAATGTGCGCAAGGCTCAGAAATTGAGCGGGAGTGAGGAGCAGACAGAGGAGTATGCAAGAATGAAAGGCAGCTAGGAAGAACTTTCTGGTACAGGGTCAAGAACATCTGTCCTCAAAAGAGTTAGAAATAGATAAAAAAAAAATGTTGCATAAAAAGTAGCTGAGCCGTACAAGCAAAAAAAAATGTTAGAGTAGAATGACACAAGAGTGTGAGCAGAGGAGAGGTGATGACTTGAGTATGTCAGGAGACAGACATAAGACAGAGCTTTGTTTTGTTTGTTTTTTGCCTCTGCATCCTCTCACCGATGCCAATGACTAAACTCTGTCTCTTTCATTGTTTGGTTTTCTTGGAAGACTTACACGGCAGAAAGAGAGGAGGCAAGGCAGGCAAGGAGAGAAAAAAAAGACTGCAGCGAAGAGTGAAAGTAATGAAGAGGGAGGAAATAAAGGATGGGAGACCGAGGTAGAGAAGATAAAGACAGAGGGAGCAAGGGTAAAGGAAGAGGGCAGGGGAGAGCACGGATGAAGTGATGCAATTAGAGAGGGAAGCAGAGAAAACAAGACTTTAAACAGCGCAGAAAATAAGGACAATGAGACAGAGAGAGTGAAGAAAAGGGAGGACGTTTTCTTAATAAACACAAATACGAGTGAAAATAAGCTGCTTGCACATTCGACCTCCACGCAGACTGAAATTCGAAGGTGGGAAGGCGTAATGTGAGAAATGAGGGGCACAAGGTCTAAAATTATTCCGCTGCCTTCTTTCTAACTCCAAAGGAAACAGTAGTGTGTTGTTCAAAACACACACACACACACACACACGCAGACACCTTGTTGATGAGGCTTGTAGCGGCCTTTCACCAGCACATAGCCACCCGCAACAGCATCCTCGCCTGCATCTATAAATCATAACAGATAATGCAGCTGTACAACGCCGACCTGCGCGGACTCGAGAGTCTCTAGTGCAGCCATACAGCATGTTTTAATCATAGCAGTAAAAAAAAAAAGAGCAGGAAGAAACCAGTGGAAAAAGTCATGTGGTGCTGTCTGCTGTCCAGTCCAGCTCGTCTGCCTTACAGGGTCAGATCTAGAGGGGCGGCATTGGGCGGGGGGTGCACTCTTTCCATGTCACCCAGCTCCACTAGCCATCCCTGCAGCAGGCATCATCTTATCTAACAGGCCGACAAATTTACAGCCCTAATTTAGATTAATTAAAAAAACATGTTAAAAACTGTTCTGGCCACATGTTATGCTGAATGATAGGGCTTATGCTCAATGAAAAAAAATGTCTAAATGATTTGTAAATAAAACAGTTTATTTATTTCTATTGTCACCTTTTACTCGTGCCTCAAAAATCATAATGTGGGAGCTTCTCTGAGCAAAACATTTGTGACTTAAAGACTCCACGCCACCCTCTTGCAATCCCGGGAATATTTTTCTAGATCCGCCCCTGCTGTCTTATCCTGTCAGTCCGTCGTGATCCTGTTGAGTCTGTAATGTGTCACCATCACTTAACTCTTATTAAATAATTCATGTGGCCGCAGTGCACACCTGCACAGCCAGATGTGCCCGCCAAACCCCAGATGTACTTGCTGAAAATCAGCCT
Source organism: Lutjanus campechanus (assembly GCA_027495735.1). Classification (NCBI taxonomy): domain Eukaryota; kingdom Metazoa; phylum Chordata; class Actinopteri; order Lutjaniformes; family Lutjanidae; genus Lutjanus; species Lutjanus campechanus. Next base: position 16,141 of record JAJHUR010116093.1, on the reverse strand, counting down.
GCCATTACTTTGGTGAGTACTTTTGATATTTTGCCGGACCCGTAACTCTTTCGGAGGCTCCGTGTGTTGGGGAAATCCACTCCATTTGTCTTCCAAGATGTAGGTTTTTTTTTTTATGTCACATGTAGCATAACATCCTGTCAGAAACGATATAAATGTGAAAAATGCGTTGCGTCAGAGTTACCTCTTGAAAGGTTATCTCTGCCATATTTCTCTCTTAAACGCAGACTCCCCGCTTGCTCTCCCTCCTGCTGTCTCCCCTAATGTCCCTGAAGCACAACCCCCCGCGGTGAAGTGTATTATCTCACACTGGGAGTTTTAACTAACTGCCACTTCCCACAATTAGCATTTTCTTAAAACGACAAGATTTGTCAACCACAATTGTGCGGCGCTTGGAAGATTTGCAGGCGCGGACTGGAAGGAGACCAAGATTAGACGCATCTGAGAGTCTCCGTGCATCAGTGCTCATTCAGCACCTGTCTCCCCCCGAGGAACCACAAGCAGTGCTTCATTTGCTCTCTCGTGTAAAGAGCCAAGATTGCTCAACGCATAACACAGCCAATTCAAGCCTCAGTTTCTTGTTTGCCTTTTTTTTTTACATTCCCATTTGAAAATTATTATATAACATGGATTCTGTACTGCATCAGCAACAACATTCAAGGAAACTGTGGTGTAAACTGTGAATGTAATGGTTTAAATTCTAACCCCACGAGCAGCCACAACAGAAACTGGACTTTATCAGACCAAACAATTCTTCCACACTCCAACAAGTTATAGTGAGTCCACTGAGGCATCCTTTGTCCACTTTGTTCCTCACCAATAACGCACTGACACCTGACATGTTCTGCTGCTATTGCTGCCCATTCTCTTAAAAAAAAAAATCTGATGGGTGTTGGTGCTCTCAGATGCCCTTTTGCTTGTCATTCACCTCTGACAATTTGTCTTGTCAAAAGTAAATGCTCAGAACTTGAATGCAGTGGCGGACTCAGGCTGTCTGAGGGGTGGGGGCAAAAAAAATAAGGGCACCAGCTGTACGTGGTGGGACAACAGCGTGCCGAAAGTTGTGATGTACCTTATCAGCCCTAGAGGGTGCTTTATCACATTTTGTATATCACTGTAAACAAACAAACAAAAAGTCAACTCAAAAGTTGGCTTTGAAATAAACAAAAAATTTAAATGGTTGAATTACAGAAACTCAAAAAAAATTTATTTTGAAAATTCATCATAGTAAGCTGTGAACCTTATTTGTCATTATTTGGGTGCCTGAAAATTAAATAGTTTTAATTGACAATTTTAAAATTCAGATCATTATTCACTTTGACGAATAATACGTTTGCTCAAAACGTTTTGAAATATAGTTTTCTGGGGTTTCTAAAACTTAAAGATTTAACTTTTCCTAAAGAAGACAGTAAAGAAAGCAGCGGCGGTTTTTGCTATAGGCAATGTGGGCGACCGCCCAGGGCGCAATCTATTTGGGGGCGCACGGGCGCCCTCAAAAAAAAAAAAAAAAAAAAAAAAAAAATCGCCAGTTTTTTAGACTAATACCGCTCATTTCCACATCAAGTTAGTGGAGTAGGCGCTGGGGCGCCCCTACTATCATGTCAACTTGCTGCTGAGAGTCATGTATACAGGTTGTGTGTGTCAGAAGAAAAGGCAGCGGGGAGACGGGAGGGGGATCAACTCGCAACTGCAGAGGTTGTGAGCAGGTTGAGTCTCACAGAGGAAAAGCAAGGAGGGGGGCGGGATAGACTGACCTCTTATGATCCCAGGCCACACAACACAAACTGCTGCTTCCAAATAAATTGTATTTCATTCATAAAATTAACATAGATATTATTAAATTTATTGGGTTGATGTGAAAATGTAGAAAACAAAACAAACAAAAAAACACAAATCTGTTCCTGCATCAACGTGAATTTGTTTACATCACGTCAATCTTGACTCTGGGTGTTTGAAAAATCTGCTACAGTCTGAGCACTGAATTCAGATTATGTTAATTATTATTACTATTTTTTAGTTATTTATTTTATTTTATTCATTTGTATTTGTGTGATGAAGGATTTGTTCAATTTACATTGGTGTTTACATACCCTATTTCATTTATTTATCTTTTTGTTTTATCTATTCTTGTTAACTTTTGTATTTAATAATATATTTAATAAAATAACATAAATAATACAATATATTCTTGTGTTTGTACGTTGGTGGGGTTGGGTCGGGGGCGTCTGATGGGTGGTTCGCCCAGGGCGCAAAACTAGCCAGGACCGCCTCTGAAAGAAAGTAAAGGATTTGTAGCTGGTAAAACTTTTTCAAAACTTTAGAATTTGCCTTGTGGAGTTATGGTTAATTTCCCTGACCAGCGGCTGCATGTTTCTTTTTTTTTTCTTATTGTATCTCATAGCTACTTGCTGCCACAGTCTACTTCCACCACGGGGCTCATTAAGGTTTCATTTAACCATCTCTTACACCTCGTATGAGCTTTAACAATGTTTAATTCTGTTTTAAAATACATGATTGCACATGTATGAGTTAATGATTCATTTGATCCCTCCTCTGATGCATCACGCATCATGTGACAGAAGAACTGAGCACAGGTCAAGTTGGCACATCCTTCAGTCATAAATATTTATGAAAACAAAAGTAGATCAAGGGCATCATTATCATACTGCCATCATAGCACAGAACAGATGTTCCCTCTTTTTCTTACAGTTCCACTTTTGTGAAAGAAGAAGACAAGAGAAATGTCTTAGAAAGGATATAGACATGTATCCAAAATATCTGCACCATGTCAACACAGAACACCTATAATAATAATAATATACATATACACACATATCAAGAGAGTGTGTTTTACTCTTATAAAATGCAGATTCTGATTATTTTAAATAATATAACAAAAATGAATGAAGTTGGCCTCTGGTAGAGAACCATCGGCACAGATCACATATCTAACAAGAAGAGTGCAGTCAATAGTGCAGATATTTGCCAGGCAACCCGAAAAGAATTGGATGTATCCCCTTTATAATCACCAACATTTTGATTAGTAAATATAATTCAATTACATATTTTTTCTGACTGTGAATGTAACAGATTACAATCACATTTATTTAGTAATTTAAGTACATGTAACTAGTAGCACTGCCAGGATCATATCGGACATTTGTGGGGAATTTAGTCATAATTAGTGTACGAGTTCTATCAAATCCAAGCCATTGAGTCCAAGTGAATGTTTGTAGAAATTCTTGAAGAAATCCCCTCCAAGCATTTCTGAGATATGTCGTTCACAAGAATGGGATGATTCAAAAATGCCTCAGCCACAGATGTCCCTGGCGCGGAGCCATAAATAAAAGGTTTTCGAGATTTTTCAAAAATCATGAATCACAGAAGTCCTTCAGCAAGCGGTCATGAATGTGCATAGGAAAAAAATAGGCTGATTGGGTGAGTAGTATGCAAGATCAGCTGTTCCACATCACATCCTTATGTTTAAGCTTCATATACATCACATAGGATCTACTGCATGTAACTGAAAGCATATAATATCAGTAAGAAACATAAATATTCCCTTTATTTCTAAAAACTGCTCCACTTTACCTTTCCAGTAAATATACTATTTAGTAGTAAAGGATATTGTATATTATATTGCAAATATACTCCTGGCTTGAAAATAAAAGAAACTGTGGTGAATGATTCTTTTCACAGTGTTATATAACTGTAAAAAAAAACAAAAAAACATCTGCTTATCGTATTTATAGTAAAATCTGCAACCGGCACAGACACAGAGAGGTGAGATTTTCCCACATAAATCTCTTGACACATTGTCTGACTGGTGCGCCACCTGTTGCCAAGTTTAAAAGGGCATGTTACCCGGTGTGACATGGAAGGATGCTGGCTGTTTTGCAGGCACACCCCGATGATCCAAGCCCAGCCACAGTGTAAACATCAGACCTGCATATAAAGCTCATCGTGCTATAATTGCCCCCCCGTATGGCAGTGAATTCTCTTAACGTAATGTGGTTGAATGAAGCCCTGAGTGTGGATGACTGCAAATAAGAAGAGTATTGCAGAACGCATTCAAAAACACGTTTAAATATTAATGAAAGATTGTCTGGAGTTAGTGGTTTCCATATACTATATTTACTTTCTATTTTTATAGTCAGACTGAATATATTGCTTCATTTCTTGACTCTACAACCCACATCTTATTTGATGTTTTTTTTTTTCTTTTTAAAACTGCATTTGCAAGCAACAGATGGGAGTGCTATACACTGGAACGTATTTTCAGCAGAGCGGCTGCCCTGGACATGTGCATGTGTGTGCCAGCTTAACATGCACAATGCGTGTTAATGTTGGAACAAACAACTGAAAGATGTAGAGCCACGTTTTCTCTGAAACTTACAAAACTGACTCGATCGATCTGTGTGAACTGCTTAAAGAAACCATAGGAGAGCTTGCGGATGCCTCACAGACGCTTGAAAGATATCAAGTAAGTTTCATATCTGGTCGTCAGTCCACGTCTGTGTGAAACACCCCGAGCTGTTGCAGTAGGCGGTGGGGTGGATGTATCATACAAACAGGACTTCCCCCAAGGAGACCGGGGTTCATGTCCTGTGTGAAACCAAATTTCCCCATGTGACATTTGTCTTGCAAGTCACTTCATTGACATCACGTGATGGACAGCATGTAATGTAGTTTTTGTGACCTGAACCTTCTCAAACTGTGACCGTTTCACAATATTAACCACATGTTAAAAGAGGCTTTCCGACCACGTCTGATACAGCCGCTAAAGGGTACCTTACGCTGCAGTATCAGACACCGAAGGACGGTGACAATTAGTATGAAGCTAACACAGCAGCGTCAATCATCTGAAGGATGGTGTTGTTTGTTTGCTGTAATTGTGTCTCATATTAAATAAAGAAAAATGCCACAAGTGATGCTTCTTATCAAGTACAATGTTATCTTACGATTGCAACTCAAAGTTGTCACATCGCAGCTGAAATATGAACAATAACAGGAGGTGGATCATATTTCTTTTAAAAAAACACATTGTTAACTGGGTATTTGTATGCTCGCTAGTTGTCACACCACAATCCAACACTGTGTGCGCACAGCAAGTTATGCCGTGCCATATCCTGCACACATACTGTACTGTACATGCACATGCAAGTACACACACAGAGAGAGACACAATGGGAAGAGTACAGTTTGTTTCTGGGATTAAACAGTCGCTCCAGATGTGAGTAGATGTTTTAATGAACTCGCTGCTCCTCAGCCGGACACACGCACATTCACTAGACAAGATTAGTCGACATTAAAAGCTGCCCGGAAAAACTGAGCTGACATCAAACCTGTGTCGATGTGTATTATTCATGTTTAGTGGGTCCAAATGTGTCTACACACTGACATTATGGGGACCAGCCTGCCCTATGGGGAGAAAAAGCAAATTCCCATAACGTAAATCTTTAAACTTCAGGGTGAAGACTTGGGTTAGGGTTGGGTTAGGGTTAGGGTTTATGTTAAGGTTAGGGTAAGGGTTTGGCAAGTAGTCATTATGGGTATTGTTAGAGTAAGTCTCCATGAAATGAATGTAAGTCAATGTACTGTTCTCTGAAGGGATGGACACACGACTGTGTGTGTGTGTGCATGTCTTAGGCTACATTCACACTGCAGGAAAAAGTGGCCCAAATCAGATTTTTTTCTCAAATATGGCTCAGATCAGTTTTTATTTTCTTTTTATTATGCTAGTGATAGAATTTGATCTTTTCAATCCTGATGTGGTCCACTCACAGTGTGAACAGTCATATCGGAATTCATGCAACGTTACGCCTGAAGTGTTTTGCCACAAGACTCCTTTGGAGAGGGGCTGACAGATGTAGTTAGACGCAGCTCTTGACATCCTGCACTTTTGGATGAAATCTTTTTTTCTGTGGAGCCAATCCTTCTCTGCTCATGAATTTGCTGTCTTCCAATGCACGTCAACTTTTAAATAAAACGGAAAATGCTGACGTCATTGGCCCACATGTTTACTTTCTTCCAACAGCATGCTGCACGTGAAGTCTTTGTTATTCTTCATTTGCACATGCAGATCAGGAATCTGATTTTGGCCACTTCTTTTATGCCTTTAATAAATAGGACAGCTGACGTAAAGAAAGGAAAGGGGGAGAGTGAGTGGGAGGATGGTCACTGCAGAGGACTCACACCCTCAGCACATGGGCCATTTTGCTCTTCCAACTGAGCTACCAGGCCACCATTTTGGCAACAGGGTAAACAGGCAGACAGAAACATTGGATCTGAGCAATGAATAAGAATTGCGCTTGCAGCGTGAACGTAGCCTGAGGGGGCCTTTCACATCAGGCATCCGAGTACACTTGACCCCCAGTGTACAGTTCATTTGTTAAGTGTAAACACATGCGTACCGCACTCAGGCACAGTTTGTTGATCCATGCTCGGGTGCACCTCAAAAGGTGGTCTCGAGTACAGTTCATGTGTACTGGAGTACGGTTCAGTCTTTTACACATCATAGCAGCAATATGAAAAAACGTTGTGCAGATGATGAATTTATTCTCAGGCACGGTACGAAGCAATCATGTGTAACGTGAAAAGCAGTCACTCCAGGAATTTGCAATGTTGCAATTGCAACAATTCATGCAAATTCAACCAATCCCCGTGAATTTTGCGTGGCATTGCAATTTTGTCCAAACTTTTCCTCAAAATTTGGTCGCTTCCCGCAAGTAGCACCGCCATAGTAATCCCCCACGAAAACAAACAGTGAACTGACTCAGTGTTTTGTTTTATTATTCACTATTCTTTTGCATTTATATTTCTTTTATTTTGTCAGTGGTGCTGAATAGAACACAATCTTTGGCACTGTTATGCAATGCACTTTTATTTCAGAAATTTGTGCTGTTTGAGCTCCAAAAAGATTTTGCTTCTCATTTTCACATAAAGTATATTTTGTGAGTTTTCGCACCTTTTTTGGTAAGGTTACATAGAACACTCAGAATAGAGTGTGGTTTATTCTCCTTGGAACAAGTTGCCTCTGATTTTAATGAGTTATATCAAAAAATTGCAACTTTCCTTCGCAATTTTCACTTGTTCCTACAATTTCATTGCAAAAAATATCTAAAAACATCACAACTTGGTTTGCAGTTTTTTTTTTTTAGAAAAGCTGCCATGAAATCTGGTACTTTAGGTCGCAACAATCCCAAAAACAGTTCGCGAAATCCTGGAGTGT
>JAJHUR010116092.1:38817-52179 GCA_027495735.1 Lutjanus campechanus | reverse complement strand
GCTTCTCTGTGAAATCAGATGAAACGAGAGACACAAAGTTACAGTGAACAGTACGATAGCCAGTTAAAAGGAAACAGGAGGAAATTCTTATTTTTGTCATTATATTTTGTGTTTATTACTGTGGAAACACTACTGCTTTTGTCCACAGGGGTCTACTAAAATCAGCAAAATATGAAAGTTCCTCATAGTAGCTTTAAATTATCACGTTATATTTAACAAACGGCCTCATAATAGCCTGAATTTATTTTATTATTAGACTTCTAACAATCATTACTTATTCATACAAACTATTTCCTTTCCACAAACAATTTTATAGACTTATCATATATTGAACCCCCAAGTTACAAGTTTTGTTCTTTTTTATGTTTATTATTAGGCCTATTTTGTATTTTCTATCATCTTTCACATAGCTAAATAGGAGTGTAAAGGAAATAGGTTATGTCAAATCAAGGAGCATGCATGAGGGTGTCCCCTGTATATGTCCAAAGGGACATTGGACGCAAAAAAACGAAACAAAACAAAACAAAACAAGAAACCTGAGAACCTCTGCCAAAGCAGAGTGCCACGGATCCCTTGGGGTCCCCGGACCCTTACTTAAGAGCCGCTGCTCTAAGCATCACTTTTGATATGAAGCCACACCACAACCACATTTCTGATTCTGGAGCATGACAATCAAAAAGAAACAGTATCCATCTCTTATGGGAAGAGTTTGATATTTGGGCGCACACAAACCTTTAGAGACACTATTTCCGGATACTATGATAATTTTTTTTTTTCTAACAGTCATTCATAAAAGCAGCCTTTCATTGACTGCACAGTCTGCATCCCTATAGGCTCGGTCTCATCTCCATTAAGGCATATGTACAAAAACATCAGTGACCTTAGGCTGGGCCTGTATGACACTAAAGAGATACACTACACCGCCTCTAATATTGCTCATTCATATGCCCTTTCCTGTTACAGTCTACACTGCGCAACTCCAGAATTAATTAATCATCTTATATATGGTCAGATATCCTAAACAACCCATACAGCGGCTTCAGATGAATAAAATAGGATTAATTAAGCGTGCAGCCTCAGTTATCATCCACAACAAAGATGATTTAATTGTGCATTTCCTACCAGAAGGACCGAACAGTCCCTCCACCACCACCGAGACACTAGTCATGAGGCTCTGCTGCATTACACGTTATGTAACAGCCCGTCTGACTCCTGAGCCTGTTTATCTGCCTCCGTATTCATCGCAAAAACCAGCGATTAGGACATAAAAACCAGTTTGATTCCCGTGCAGGAAACGAGTCCAGTCCCCGTTACCTACCGCAACATAAGGAAGTGCTGCATGGGGCTGGTCGATGAACGAGACGAGACGCAGGGCTCCATCGGATGCGGCTTGCACCTGACGGCAGCTCGTGTTTAACTTCATCTTCAAGGAGAGGTGATCGAGGCTCGAAAATAGACCGCAGATGTTTCAGGAAACGTCCTCTGGATCAGCGCGATTAGTCCGATTGCAGAGCCAAAAATACGAGCGCTGATCTGGAGCCTGTCGGTGCGATCCAGAGCTGCAGCTCTGACCGTCATGGAACCACCTCCACTTACTGTAAGGCCTCCGGAGCTAATAATAGGCAGCACCGACGAAAAAAAAAAAAAAACCCATTCATTACAAAACACTGATCCACTTTAAAGTCGCACAAATCTCATTCCACAGCTCCTGAGCAGCCCAGACGCACTGAGCTCCAGTCCAACCCCTAAAAACAAGCTGCACTGCACTTTGCACAGTTTACAGTGTTTTTTTTTTTTTTGTTAGTGAGTGTGATAAAATACTTTATACACCTCTCATGCACTCAGGGTGGGTCAAATAAGGCTGCACAGGGCTGCACTTAAGCATGAATGATCTCCCCAAGCGTTAATTAATAGTGTTGTATCCAGGGGCGTGTCTACTACATGTTCACTTGGGACAGGTGGGTCTCCTCCAGTTATTAACCTGTGCATGTGTGTGTGAAATTGTAATTAATTGCAATAGAAAAATAGCAAACAAGGAAATACTGTAAATGTTGATGCTTTTTGGAGCCAAAAAAACAAGAACATTAACAGCACACTAATGTCAGATTTGACTACACCGAGCAGGATTTATATTTTGCAGGACAGAAGCAACATGCAGCCATCAGAACCATGTCATCATTCCTCATCCTCTCTACTGGAATCACACAAGAGCATATCTATATTCCCAGGGTCATAAGTTCCCACGCAGGGCAGTTTCTTGCTACAGGTATATGCAGACTATACAGACTTGTAGGGCCCCCGAAGCCAGCAGAGGGCCCCAAAGCAGTGTTATATAAATCCAGAGATCAGTGGGGAAGCATTACTCTCTCGCACGTCACACCACTACGTCATTCACATGAGTACACTTTGCAAGAATGCCAATTAGCTGCTGCCATTATTTTTTGCAGCCTAAAATAAGTAACCTGAGTTAGTTAAGATGAGAAATTGTATTATGGATAAATTTGTTTTCAAACATCCTCAGACCAAAGAGATCCAGGATGTCCTGATCCTCTTAAAGTGCACCAAAGTGATGCATTTTAATGATGAATGCATGCCCCCAGACCATCTACATGCAGCCACTGTAATTTTTGCATAGGGATCCAGAACAGCTAGGAATGGCCTTGTTCCCACAATATGAAGTTCCCAGTTGCCTTAACCCATGTGCACTATACAGAGCTGGGGAACATGGGATTATTTTCCCCTGTTAAGTGTTTTTTGGGAGATTTCCCTGCTCTTTTGAAGGTTTACAGGGCAAGGGGGTGTTTACACTGTAAAGATTGTAAAGCCCCATGAGGCTATACATGGTATATACAAATAAAATTTGACTTGACTTGACTTGGGAACATAGAATCCTGGGAACATAGGACCCTTTGAATATTCCCATTATGTGGCATATAACTATGGAGAACATAGGATCCTGAGGCATGGGTATATAATAAAGACCTGGATATGACATTGCTGCTTTGCCTTGCCTCCACTTTTGCCCAGTGGCCACTCACAGTGAAACACGTTAAACTACAAGCACAGTTAATTATGACTTTTTAATATTATGAATTTTTGATCCAAGGAGGCTTTATATTTGAATTCCACTCTAGTGCTGTGACAGTGCAGAAGAAAGGTCTGACTGGACCCAATATCATTCTGGACAAGCAAAAAACAAACAAACAAAAAGCACTATGGTTTGTTTGTATTCATTTAAACCAATCACAATTATCTTGGATGGCACTAAGCAGATCTGGAAACAGACGGTGCCCTTGCAAATACTTATATTAAAGTGGATAAATAGGCCCTGAAAATGAAAAGGTAACAGCTGCTAGCTGCAAATCATTAGCAACCATGTTAGGGTTGCGGTAACTTGCCAATTTCAGCATGTAGGTTGCGAACTCGGTGGTTGTTGTTGTTGTTTCACGTGGCGACGTGGATTTTGAAAACTGTAACATGCAGATAGCAGAAGGGTCGGAGAATGCCATCTGAAATCCACTAAGAGCCTACTTCCTGTGAGTCACATAAATATTTGTAAAACTTTCCTCGGGCCAAGAAAAGCAGTTTTAAAAAACTGTGATGTCATCTAAGGGGCAAGGCCAGCAGAAGGAGTGCACATATTCAGTGGGCTGCATACCCCCCGGAAGTAACTAACTCCTTTTCTCTTCCTTTCCCTATTATATCCCACTCCTCAGCTTTCTCATGTTCAGTGAGAGGTCCCTTTGCTTACAAAAGGATGGCATCCACCATCACTCCTCCTTGAATCACATTCTGATTATATTTTACTGCTTTAAGACATTACAGTAAAGGGTGTTAAAACTGAGGTAACTGTATCAAGAGCACTGTAAAAAATGCATGAGTCATCATAGCTGAGGAGCTTTATATAAATAATCTGCTGTTTCCTGAACTGCATTATGACTCTGCATGAGATCCTCTGATCTGTCACTACTGATCAAGCCAAAGTCTAACTGCTATTTGATGAAATGACAGGGCTTTGAGAAAACTATTCAGTAAATAAATGTAAAATTAAATCATATATAAACATTCATATGTAATTATACATTTGCATGTATGAATGTACAGTTAGGGTTGTCACAATATACCAGTATTGAGGATAATCATGATGTTTAAAAATGAAACATTGATATCATGTGTGACCTTGGGAGGTTTTCGCAGTTACTGCAGGGATCTCAATCATTTTTTGATAAGGATGTTGAACATAAACATATTATATGCAAAGATAAATCATCCTATTTGTTTCCTGTTACACAACACTGTCAAAAGACTACCCTTGAATTGCTTGAATTGCAATCATGTGAGCTAGCTGACCCAGTAAATCACTGTGCGGCACTCATCCATAGCAGTGAACTAGTTAGTTACACTACAATTTAACAGCTACGGTAAATGTCAGACAGGGACGGCCTAACAAACTTCACGTCCCTAGTAGTAGTTAACCAGTATGGGTTTTTCAATAGCCGATGCCAATATTTAGAAACCAGGGCAGCTGGTGGCTAATATGTCATGGCAATATTAAAACAAAGTATAATCCACTATTTCATGCACATTACAATTTATTATAAACAAAGAAGAAGAAACGCTACCCAGTAAGATTGGATTTGTTGTCAAAACTTTTACAGCAGGATACATGAGGGCTCAAAACTGATTTCTTTGCCACCCTCCAAAAACTCACAAGGGGGAGCGCTAACATCAAATCTGATTTGACTGATTATCTGTCCAGTGAGAGGAGGGAAATTAGTTTTAACAAACTATTTGACAGGTATTTTTAAAATGTACATAGTTTTCTTTTGTATGTAGCTCTCTTTTTTCTTTTCTTTTCTTTTCTTTTTTTTATTTTTTACAAAGTTCATTTAATTTATTGATCATTTTACAACACAGGGTGGTATAAGTAGATGTTAGTTGTAGTTCCCCTTATGCTACTCACAAAAACAAAAACCTTACTTACTAAACTAACTAATACTAACTAAACAATTTTCCGTGGTGGAATGATGAGGACAAATATTAAGTCTCACAGCCTGCGGATGGAGGTACACTGGGGGTATAATTTCTTAAAAGAATAGTATGTAAATAGTAGAATAGTATGGAATCTTTATTGGTGCCACTCTGTTGTGTTGTGATTTGTCGGACTATTTATCTTTTTAAAAAAATTCTTAAAAAGTAAAAAAGTTTTAAAAAAATAAAACATACTATAATGTTAATAATTAAAGTAGATATAAAAAAAAGGTAAGTTAATGCTGTTGACTACTGTACTAGATCTTCTATTACAATATTGATTAGTTGATATATGACATGAAATAAACTGACAGATTAACATCATGTAAACAACATCATTAATTTATCAATATCAGAGGACAGTTACATGTTCTTTTTTTTGCCTGTAAATGCTTTTTCTTGCACATATACTTGCATATGGATGTTTGGATGTTATATCAGTGTCTTTTGAGCTTTTCACTCAGTATTTAAAAACAATAAGGTTTTGTGACTGATTAAGTCACTATGACTCTCACTTTTCTTTATAACAAACGCTCTCAATACTAAAAAGGTGAGTTTAGCTAACCTGAAAAGAGCTCAGTCAATGCCACCTTACAAGATTTCTGAGTTAAATCTACTTGGTGTGCATTAGATTCACATTTATCATGGTTATCATGCATGAGCCATGAGCCAAGACGACTGTTAGTACAATGCTAATGATTAGGAGAACGGCCTTAAACAGCGTTGACAATGCTGCAATGGCTCTTATTCGCAGTTAGTTTAGTTATTGTTTAGCACTTTGGGCCAATTAAATTACTGGTGTGAACTCTAAATGACTCACCATGTTCGCTGTGCGATTAATAAAAGTCTACTTACCACTCAAAGGTACTGACATCCATGGTGCACAGATGGTGGGAGGTTTTCACTGTCAAACAGAGATTATTTCCACTCCAGTTCGTCTCAGTAAATCTCTCCTCTCAGCCTCAGATGGTGCAGTTTAGGAAACTCCTTAAATCCACAATAAATCTAATTCTAAAGAGTTGTTTTTTTTCTTCTTTTGCCTCTGTCACTCGGTGTTGCTCTAAAGGACGTCATTCACGTTACACAGTCTAACAATGAAATCCACTGTTTGTAATCTTAACTTTGTTCCAGGAGCAAGAGGATCAAATTACAGTTGACCTTTAGACTTCCAACTTTTAGAAAGCGTCTATGCCAAAGCTGCACTGCAGGTATTGTGAACAAAATGCCTCAAGTTGTTAAGTGGATTCACGCAAGCATCGTTCTGTGAAAATGATTTTGCATTTTGCATTTCCTGTTTCATTTATATTTTATTGAATTACATGTGGATACAGCATGTCATTTATTTAAAATAACATCAACCAGTGCATATAGTAAAATACATGATATAATATGTTGCTCTGGAGGACTGAGTTATACTGATTCACTCTTCACTTTATCCATCTGTACAGCCTGTTTTACTGTAACTCCTGCAATGTTCAGTCTGCTCCACCAGGTGAGGCTGACAGTCTAAATTTCCTTAATACTCTCTTTACTGTAATACTGAGCCACAACATAAGCAGATGTAAAAATAATTGGAAAATGAAGTAATGCATTGTACTACGACACATATTACATAAAAATATGATAACATACTTTATTGTTCAAAAGTTTGATCACACCTTTATTGACGTTTTCCTTCTTTCCTTCAAAAATGGCTATTTTAACAGATAAAAAAAACAGTATAATTCAGACAGAGAAGATATTATTTACATTTGGAATAGTTTCTGCCCCAAAAGGAGAATAATTCAATTTAGTAAGACTTCCATTCAACCACCATGTTGCATGACAGAGAATACTGCTGTATCCATTTTCCCCCAAATACCCTTTGATTTTTTATTTGTTTTTCGGTTGTGAAAAGTTGAAGTGACCTGAGATGATTATTAATCTGCCTAGTGGTTAGCTTGAACAGGTTTAAACTTTGATTCGTCAGTATGTTCGGCTGATATTCCCTGATCCAATTTCAAAAGTTTACACCCTCCCACCCCACAATGATTATCAATCATTAACAATAACTGGGGAAGGAGCTGATAAAACATGATTCAAGTTGAATTGTAGAAAAATAGTCAGCATGATAGCATCAGCAAACGCTTGTTTGTTTGTATGACCTAACCTATTTTTATTATGAAGTTTAAGAATAGCCACATACAGTCCAATTTGATCTCAAGTGGGCTGGACCAGTAAATCCACTGCATAATAACCTATAAACAACAACCTTTTTATTGTAAAGAAGTATAGGTAGCTTCTAAAATCATTCAAAATCAAGAAACCATTTATTTACTAAACAGATAATTTCAACATTGTCTCAGTTTTTCCATATTCAGTCAGTTTACTGTCATTACATGTACGTTTCAAAATATGGATAAACCCCATGAGATGAATCGTCTCATTTTCACAGATATACAACATAAAATACAGTACATAAAGCACAACAACACAGATATACTTGCATTAACACAAACATGAGCTCTCCCAGGCCTACCCACTCCCACACCCACTGATTCCCCTAAATATGCCAAGACACATACAGAGAATGTTCACATGCCCATAGTAAGTTATATACATGAGTTTACATGAATTTGCACCTACACAATATATTCCAAAACGTTTAGAAATAAGAGCAGGATGTTTGAAGATGAGTAAAAAGAGATGCCTTAAAGATATGAAAGAAGGTAATGGATCAAAGTGAACTGGGCAGGTTGATGGACCTTTAATGTTAAAGGCTCGTTGCCCAATTTCCTCAGAAATTCTGGGAACAAAAAAGACTGTGTGTCAGACGATACAATGACCTGTATGGAATTAAAGTCAGTCCCTGCTAGGATGCTGATTGGCTGCACCACTTTTGGCGTGACCACAAATGGATTACTGGTAAGATGGATTCTCGTGTGATCTTGCAATCTTGCACAGCTGCCTTGTGAGGTAATGAAACAATTGATGGATTGACATAATGTTCTCGGGCTGCATTTTTGAACTACATCAAAGTCAGCCTGTAAAGCACACTGAATTTGTGAGATGTCGGAGTTGGAGGTGTAAATCACAGTATCATCAGCATAGAGTCGAATGTGACAATCAGAACAAATTTGTGGAAGATCATTAATGAAACTGAACTGACTGATTGACTGAAGTTATAAAGTTGAAGATATGAGTTAAAAGAAAGTTTTGACAGGCCAGTAGAAGAGTTTGTTAAGGCACAGGCAGTGATCAACCATGTCAAAAGCCTTATTAAGATCTTTCACAATTGCATCAGTAAGCACATTATTGTCGATCACAGAAGATACATCATTGGTAAATTTTATAATAGTAGTGGTTACAGAAAAACTAGGTCTGAAATCAAATAGGACTGGACAGTCATTAAAGGATAACTTTGGTATATTTTTTAACCTGAGCCCTATTTGAGATTTCGTCACACGCAGCCCAGAGCAAGTGAAGCTTTGCATGCTGTTGACAGAGATTACACTGACGATCTGAGCCAGTCTGTGGTGAAAAAAAGCACTTTTAATGCACAAACTTTTACGGGATGCATTTGCCCTCATATCTACTGTTGTAACTAGTTTCGCGGCTGCTGGCTGCATCCGCCTCCCTCAATACTGAACCAATTTTAGAACGAGTTGTACCCATCAATCATACACACACATACACATGGGGGAATAGGGCCCAGGTTGAAAAATACCAAAGTTATCCTTTAACATATTGAGAAGATTGGTTGAAAATTAACTTTTCAAAATCTTTTGCTAAGCTGCTGATAATAACTGTTCTACAGTTACCACGATTGAGAGCATCACCACATTTATGTAATGGAATAACTCACACATTTCCAAGTTAATGGAATTTCACACGTGGATAAAGATAAATTAAATAAGTCAGACATAGGATACACCAGATCGTGAGAGGCAAGTTTGATGAACTTAATCTCCAGACCATCTGGACCAGCATCACTACCTGAGCTTAGATCACAAATAAACTGATGAATATCAAGATAAACATTCTCTATAATAGGCCTTATATCCCTGTTTAAAGTTCAAGATAAGCTCTGCCTTTAACCTTAATTGCTGTAAGTTCTGTGTAAAAGAAGCTCCATGCATCATTCACAAAAGGTATTAGCTGGAACCTGCCCCAATTTGAGGAAGTTAAATCTTGAATAAAAAGTTGAGTCTTAACTTGATACATCTTGGTGGTATGTGAGGTACTTTAATCTTCCGAACACAGAAAATAATGGAATGGTCACTGAAAAAGTCAGATAATACCCCAGATTACAGAATTCAGAGTGATGGGGGCATCAGGGTAAGAAGAGAGGCGGATGAAGTGATGCTTCCATCATGCCTAGTGCCTACTGTACAAGCCTGTGGGGGCGGTGTTATGATCTGGGGTTGTTTAAGTTGCTCAGGTCGAGATTCAGTGAAGTTATGTGCCCAAAAAATGAGGTCAGCTCACCACCTGAATATGCTGAATGAGCAGGTTTTTCCAAATGGATCTTTTTCTTCCCTGATGGCACGGGCATATTCCAAGACAACAATACCAGGATTCATCAAGCTCAAACTGTGAAAGAGTGGTTAACCCCACTGAGAATCTTTGGGATGTGCTGGAGAAGACTTTACACAGCGGTCTGACTCTCCCATCATCAATACAAGATCTTGGCAAAAAAATTAATGCAACTCTGGACAGAAATAAATGTTGTGACATTGCATAAGCTTATCAAAACAATGTCAGGCAGTCCAGTGAAATATTTTGGCCAGGCAGTGAAGGTTTCAATCACTGAGAGATGACCGATTGAGCCGGTTGCTGTCAAAGTTACACAGTATAATAATTTTATTTGGATAATCTAAAGAGTCAGTGGTGGACAAAAAAAAGCTGTAAATATTTCTGATAGAAACTTTCTGAAATAAAAATGCTCTGGGGACAGATTTGAGAAAACATACGCAGTCACTCCTCCTCCTCCTGCACCGCTATCAGCTCTGACCAAAACTTAGTTGTCATAGTGGACATTTAATGATTCACAAAGGGAAGCACAGGTACTGATTTGCCGCACTTAACTCAGAATTGTGCAATAGCAGAAGTGAGGGATAAATGTTAGGTCAGCAACTGTAAACATTATTGACAAATGCTTTAAAGTGAACTCTGTGCCTGAGTCCACACAGATTGGTTTGGGTCTCTTGAACCACTCAGATAGTCACAGGATTGTTGTTGTCTGTCTGTGTGTGTTTCTGTCACGTTCTCTCTATGGCTGCTGGTGAATCAGACTCCAAATCTCTTTTCTCTCTGGACTCCTACCATGTCTCTCAGGAGCTTGGGTTCATCCTTACCGATCCTCTGGTAGGTGGAAAGACTCATTGGATAAGTTACCTTCCCTGCCTTTTTGCAGTTTTTATATTTCACCTTATACACAAGCAGTCATAGTGATATATCTGATTGTCAGGAAACCTCAGTCTCTGAAAGGCATTATAAAATGAATTTTATTCCTACTGCAGCATGTGAAATGCAAATTTACATGTGAGGCCTTAACATTTTAAATGAAAATGTCTGTGTTGTATCATTTTGCGTCTTCAAATCTGTTCACTGTTTCATTTCCATTTTCAATAATGATCAGTATTTTCTTGTGATGCTCCAACTTGACTTTCAAAGGATGAGCTTCCACATTACTACCAGCCATGGATGGATATTGCCCTGCGGGTCCCGGAGCTTGTGCAGTCTCACGAGTTGCGTTCCCATGTTAACAAGGTGAGTGGGGACAGGTGACAAGGACAGTTAACCCTATTTATGGAGCCATGGTTCAGTGCAGGGCTGGGTGATATGGACAAAATCAAGTACCATGATATTTTTGACCAAATACCTCAATATCAACATTTTTCAATAGTGCAACTATTGTATAGGTGCTTTCACAAAATATTTACATAATATTAAATATCAAACACAAAGTCAGTAATGTGGATATAATGACTTGAGCCCAGTCAATGAAAATCAATAACAGAGCTGGAAGTAAATGGAGTGATTAGCACTGACAGTACGGTAATTGCAATTGAATTTGATACTTACTTCACTCAATCAGTGGAGGATCTTGCTGGAAATTTTGAACCAGTGAAATCACCACAGATTATTATGACAGATTCATTGTAGTCATTCTAAATTAAAGAGGCTGACCAAGAAAAAGTGGGTAAAATCATCAATAAGTTAAGTGATTCAATAAAGGCAAAGGATCTGTTTGGGATGGGGGCTTTTGTAGCTTATACATAGATGATTTCCATCATTTTGTAAAAGAGCTAGAAACAATCATTCATTCATTCATTCATTCATTCATTCATATATCTGCGAGAACACCTTGTGTAGCAGCAGACACTTTAACAAATGAAATATATCTCAATAGGTCAAAAAATTATCATCTAACCCTGAATCTTAATATGACTGTCACTGTGTTTTCCATAAGAAGGAAATCAAAAGTTTATAATAAAAATAGATCGTGAGGAAATGAAGGAAGTCAGTGATCTTAAATTTCTAAGTGTCATTTTGGACTCACAACTCAAATTTGACAAACGGCAAAAAAATAAAAAATAAAAATAAAAATAAAAATAAAAAATGCAAGAAAGTAAAGACAAATTTGGACTGTTTTAGAATTGCATGACCATGCATAGGCCTTAAGGCAGCTCAGCTGTTCATGCATGCCATGATATTTTCACACATTTTCACGTTTATCATGTTGTGTATGGGGCCAGGCTTCATAGTCAACTATCAAAACTGTTATATCATTATATAAACAAGCACCAAGAATAATGGATCAGAAACAAATAAAAAGGCACCGCTGTGTAATTTTGAAGTACAAGTTGTTCAGTTTTGACAGTCTTGTTTATTAAATTGATTTTTAAATGTGTGAACAATATTGTCTCAGCTGTACTTTGATCAGCAAATGGCAACTGCAGAGTGACACAGTGACAAACCACTTTTGGTCAGTGATCCTTTTCAGTAAAAGGAAAACATTTTTAGAACTCCCCTACGGCGGAAATAAAAGAAACAAACAAACTGATCTGAAAACATTTAGTGAAAAGGTGAAGCACCGGCTGAAACCAAACCAAACCTGTGACCACAGAACACTGAAATTACGTAATTCATTTTACCGATGATTCTTGTCTCAGTTTTTTATGTAAAAGCACCTAACCAGGGTCAGGGGTTGCAAATTGACCTTGGCTAGAAACCCTACATGCAACACATCTGTAGCTTGTCATTATAACCTGCTACAATGTTTCTTGCACTGTCCCTGACAAATACACTAATAAATAAATAAATAAAATAAAATACAATCATATGCTAAATCTAAGACGATATCTAGTCTAATATTAATCAGCCAAACTTTATTTGTGTAAAAGATTTTTTTTTACAGGTTAGCACATTTCAAAGTGCTTGACTGATGACTGACAAACGATAAGACAGAGCAGGTGAAGATCATAATACAGAAACAGGGAATAAATAAAATGACAATGACATACAATAAAATAGATTTAAATGTAATATTAATAAAACAGAATTAAACAAATCCTAGACTGAGGACTAGATACAAATAGATTAAAAAAACAAAACAAAATAGAAACAAATAAAATTGATAAAAGAATTAGAAGAAAGAAAAAATTATGATATAGTATCACAGTATCTAAATATAATATTGATAAATTGCCCAGACCTAGTTCAGTGTTTGTCTCTCCAGATGCCGCTGCTGAGCAGCCAGTTTCTGCAGAAACACCGGGAGTTACGGCTGGCCCACCTTGCGCTCAGCATGATGACCATGGGCTACGTGTGGCAGGAGGGAGAGAAGGACACAGTTGAGGTATCTGTGTCTTTTAGATTTAATTTTTGTCATCTAGATTTTTTTTTTGCCCTGATGTCAGTTGCTCTACTGTCCACAGTTTATATGACTGACTTTCCATCCTCCATAATCTTCCTCTAAGATGCTGCCGCGTAACTTGGCCGTCCCGTACTGGGAGGTGTCACAGCGTTTGGGACTTCCCCCAATACTCACCCATGCGGATGCAGTACTGGCTAACTGGAGGAAGAAGGATCCAGAGGGGTAAGGCCAGTTATCCTCTGCATGTGGTTTGGTTGCCTTCTAAACGGGCGTCAGGTGTAAATCTGCTCTCCTTCTTTTTCATGTTCATCTTTACGTCTCCTGTGCCAGGCCTTTTGACATGGAGTAAGTGTGTTTTCACTTTAAGTCTGGTCCTCAACACATAATGTGCCATTATAATATTTCAGGTGCACACAAAGGTTATTTCGCACTTGCATCATGCAGGAACCTGGAGCTGCTGGTCAGCGTCC
>JAJHUR010116092.1:25969-38079 GCA_027495735.1 Lutjanus campechanus | reverse complement strand
AGTGTACATCACATAACCAGGCAGTAAATCACCTTTGATAAAAAACACACTATTTTATATGTCATTCAAATGATGCCTTTTGGCCAAATGAGAGCGAGAGGCCTCCATTGCTTGTCTTACATGTTGCTTTGTTGTGTCTGTAAACAAACCTCAGCTTAATAGAGATGAGTGATACCCATCATTCAGTCCAAACCACAATTCAAACCATCGCTTTTACTCTCCATTAAATCTAACCACTAATTCCTTCTTTAATCTGAACTGGAATGCAAAAAATGCATCAGACATCTGCTCCAGACCCACGTATCTAGAGGACATTTGGACATTAGACAACTTAAAGGGATAGTTTGGATTATTTGAAGTGGGGTTGTATGTAAGGTAGTTACTGATAGTCAGTGTGTTACCAACAGTAAATGGTAGGGGTGCAATGGATCGCAGTTTTTTATTTTTATTTTATTTTAGCCACTCAAAACTAGAATTACCACAATGTGATTTTATACTAGTTTATATCTATGTCTGTGTATAGGGAAGACTTTGAAGGAATTTAATGAAAGGTATTCTCACATTATTCACATTTATGATTCCGGTGATCAATTTTGAGTGAGAAACATCTTGTCTTTACTTAGAGACTATTTTACATACGAAGTACGAAGGACTGATAGAGAGCTTTAAGTGTTTTTGCAGAACATATGCAGAAGAATGTAAAAGATCATCATCTGATCCTTTTATCCCAATACATTTTTGTGGGCAAAAATGGATTGATTTGATTTGTTGGTGCTCCCCTTAATGCCTGTCAGCTCCTGTGTGAAGTGGGGGCTGTTACAAAGGTGCAGCTCCCATCAAGGCCGAGGTTTAGTCTCCCCAAGGGGGATGCAGCAAATTTGAAAACGCAGATTTAACACCCTCAGAGCTGACAGTAACACTGACCCAGGGTTTATATGGGAACCAATGGTAAAGTGTTAAATTGTAAACTTTCAAAAGTGTTTAAATTATTAACAGTGTGAAAATGTTACCAAACAAACTCTTAAAGTGTAAAATATTAACACCATAATGGATGACAAGTCAACCAGATTATTGTTCAAAGTTCACTCATTAGTGACACCAACAGAGTTAACCATTCAACACTGCAACAGTATAACACTTTGTGGTGTTAAATGCACACCTAACTAGTGTTCACTGTGCTACTGTGTACATTGTCCATTGGGATTAACACTATTAGAGTTGAAATATGCAATCTGTTAGTGTTAGTCTAACCATCCACCATCCATGTACAATAATCACTCCAAAGGTACTGTAATGAAAAATATTGTATTTTTCTTTAACAGGGGCTTCACATTAAATTTAACAAGGTGCAGGGCACTCCTAAAACTCTGTACAATGACCTTGACAATGAACTGAAACGTTATGAATATTGTCAACAACCTGAAAAGCATGAAAATGCTCTACAAATAAGGTCTCCATTTCAGATACCAATTAATTTTTGGTGCGCAACATCACATGTGGATCACTTTCACTAAATACTGTTTGAGCTGATGCTTTATCAACTAGACACAGTCAGCAGTAATGATGTGCAGTGAAGGATTCAACATAACCCAGAATTTAGAAATTGTTGCCTGTTACTTGTGCAATGGTGCCAAGCACTGAAAGATTTACCCCATACTTGAATCCAAGTGATCATTTGTACCAAATTTAAAGAAATTCAGGGTACCCCTGCAACTCAGTTGGTAGAGCGGTGCCCCATGTACTGAGGCTATTGGTCCTCTGCAACGGCTGCTGATTCGAGTCCCACCTGCTGCATGTTGTCCCTTCTCTCTCTACCACCTTTCCTGTCATACTTCAGCTGTCACTGTCAAATAAAAGCAAAAAGCCTGAAAAAATAATCTTTAAAAAAAAAAATGAAGAAATTCCCTTCAGATGTTCCTGAGACACAGCATTCACAAGAACAAGATGGACGCGTGGTCACAGTGACCTTGAACTTAGACCTTTGACCACCAAAATCTAATGAGTTCATTCTTGTGTGGATATATTTGAACCAAATTTGAAGAAACTCCCTACTGGCATTCCTGAGGTATTATGTTCACATGAATGGGACAGACATGAGGTCACAGTGACCTTGAAATATCATTTTCTCTCCGTCAAGCAGACGTCTTTTGAGAAAACTAATTTTACCTTGCAGGACACAAGAATTTCTGGTTTACCGCTGCCTCGGTGTGTTTGTCTCCATTATTGTGTCACTTCGGCGAATCTTTTAACCTTTGGAGACACTGAAGTTGCACAATAATAACAGACAAACTAACCAATGGAGGCAGTGGTACACCAGGAACTCCTGTGTTCTGCAAAGTAAAATTTCCCGGATATTGGATAACGTGGATTTTTAACAGAAAAGGCTCTCTGACAGCTAGGTAAAATGATGAAATTATTCTAAATATAGTATACACTTAAACTGATATTAATTTTTTCAGGTGGCTAAAATACATTTTGCTGCTGACCCTGTCCACAGCAGTACATTTGCTTAGCTCCCAACACCCGTACTCTTGCCGTTTCTCCAGGGGCATGCCAAACCGTGCGCAATACACTGACTATTGATAAGTACCTCACGCAACCTGACTTCAAAAACTCTAAACTTACTAAAAATAATTTAGTTCCAATGTAGTTTAGAAATGAAAGGGGGTTTGTCTTTTGTAACTTCAAAATGTAGCAGCAGTTATCTGTTCAGCCACTGCGGTTACAATGAGGAAACTGACCTGACGTATTCATCATTAATAATAGTCATTTGAAGAGGTGTGAACTAAAATCCTCCTGACACACTAAAGAAACATTGACATGCTGGAACCCGACCTTTCCCTCTCAGAAAATAATCAGCCTTTGTGCGGTGCGTCCCCACAATGGGGTTGTCATGTCGAAGCACAATGCACAATGCAGTGCAGAGATGCATCACTTATCAGAGTGGTTACCTCAGCACTCCTGCCGTCCTCCTCCTGCCCACATCCAGCCCTCACATGCCCCACTATACTTCCTGGACAGAGAGTGTGGAAAACTCGCAGCGATGAAGGGATGGATTGTGCCGTGAATGGCTCACGCTGTGTAATCTTCACCTTTCCTGGCACGTCTCCTGGTGTTTTATTACAATAGCAGCCTTGCGAGATCAGATAAGGAGGACGCTGTGGCAATTAGACATGACAATTCCCTCCAACCTGAGCAATCTACTTCATCGTGCCCTCATTCTTTTCACATGCTGGCGAGCAGGGAAGACAACGGAGGAGCAAATGAGGGAGAAAAACAATTACACATGCAGCCTGTCAAGATTTTAGTGAGAGACATTTGTTAAAGTATTTTGGAGGAGAGGTTTAAAATAATAGCTCGGGATTATTTGAAGTGGGGTTTTATGATGTACTTGTCAGTCATTGTATTACCTACCAACCTGTTGGTTGACGTGCCAGGAAGCTGTAGCAGTAAACAGAAGAAATATGTAATATGTTTACTGTACTAAATCATAACATGACCCTGATATGTCATAAGAGATTAGGGACTGACAACAACGCTACAGCCAGCATAAAATTTCCATTCTGGGAGTAACCGTCTACTGTTTGCTTGTTTCACATTAATTAGTGTTAAAATTAATGCTGAATGTTCACCGAATGAGTTAGTGTCTGTTTATGATTCATAAGAAATCATTAATAATCTTGTAGAAGTCGCATTTATTACAAATTAAACATTTAGAAAACACATTAGGTTAAAAAAGAAAAAGGTGTGTTGTACCAGATTTAGCATACTGGTACTTGTGTAGGTTAAGTGTTCCTGAAGCCTGTAAGCAGGCTGCCTGAGCTTTGTGTCTGGGTAGGGGGAAGAACTTGCTTCAATTATAGATGGTATATTAAAAAGAGATTCAACCTATTTAATATATCGTCTAAGGCTCAAACTCGCTATTTGTGATGCAGTTCTCATCGTTGAATGATTGGGTCTTTACATATTTCCCCTTTAATTGTACACCATATTTGCCGTCAGACAGCTTTTTTTGATGGGAAAGCACCATTATATAAGCCAAATGTCATTCTTCCCAGATGCCCTTTGCAAAAAACAGCAATTTTACCTTGCGGAATACAGAAGTTGCTGGTCCATCGTTCTCATGGACTTGCAGGAGTCAGCCACTCGATCTGTTCATATCTTTGTGTGGCTTCAGTGAATCTGACCTAACCCTCTAAAGCACAGAAGACACACAATAACACAAACTAATCAGTGTGGTCTGACAGAAAAGTGGTGAAAATATTCTAAATACAGCATACACTTACTTTGATTTTAGGTGGACCTTGGTGGCTAAAAGATGTTTTGCTGCTGACCCTGTCCAAAGCAGCATATTGCTTAGGTTAGTTCACCGGTACTGCTGCTTCTCAAAACTGGGGGTGAGCTGACTGTCATCGACTGTAAGTAATACACTGACTATGGATCAGATACTTGCATAGCTCAGCGGTTGTGTTGTGCATGACCCCAGTTAAATAAACTAATAAATTAAACTAACCTACGCCATTTAAAAAAATAGGAGCCATTATATTCTGATTGATGTACAGCAAATACATAATGTACATAAGTGTATAGCTGAGCAGTCACTGGGGTGGTAGTCATTCATGCTTTCATTCACTGCATACCGTTCACTCAGACATGTTTCACAACCTGTTTATGAAACATTGCAGGAAGACTCGAGGTGAAGAGGTGAAAGGTGAACAGAAACTGCACAGGGATGGAGAGAGCTGGGTGGCGGGGAGGACAGTGTGTTCACATGTCGCAGTCATCTGATTAGAACCTTTTTCCACAGCCAAAGCAAATAATCCCCCTTCCTTATTGCCTGACTGTGGAGGACTCCCTGACAACCCGGCAAGTAAACACAGGCCATCTCCAAGGATGTCTTCATTGTGTAGTCGGGGCTGGGCCTCCACGGCCGCTGAAGTTTTACCTCATGTCACAACAGTGGCTGGTTTCAGAGTAGGACATGACACACACACGTATGCATGTACACACCCACTTACGAATCATTTAAGTTGAAATGACAGTGCTGTGAGATGTATTACAAAATAAAATATGTCAGTTTTTATCATTATATAGTCATATTTTGGCTCAAATGTCCCAAAGGGATCAGCTACAAAGGTTTTGTGTTTGAGAACGAACTTGCCAAGCCATTGAGAGTCAACTAAATCAGTGATTTTCCTCGGGGCAAAGGGCATCTGGAGTCACTCTTGTTTTCATTAAATCCACTCAAACATCCATATTCCATCTATCAGAGCCGACAGGATTACAGGCGTGGGTTCTCCTTTTGGTTAGACAATCGGATATCTTGCCTTGGTGGTTAACCACAGGATATCCTGGATTCTGTTATTTCAAAATTGAATTTATGATGCTGCTTCTTACCTCAAGCCAAGCAAAGCCAGGACCTTTTCTCACCCTGAGTGAGCAGCCATGATGGCAACAGCTCAGGATTGATTGTCTTTGGCGTGCGCATGACGGGCGTTGCTGAGAATTATGGGCTGTACGGTACAGTAGGTGACTCTGGGCGTATGACCACTTTCTACTCTCATCTGGACTTCACTATCTTTATCAAACACACCCATAGTGACAGGTCAGATAGGTCTTCATAATTCAGTGTTCATAATTCTTCATGAGTCTTCATAATTCGCACTGATAAGTTTGGACGCACCCTCAGTTAAATTTGAGCTCTATCCTAACATTCGTCTGTCATCACCATTCTTTCACCACCAATGGATAATTAAGCAGCAGTCTGAAAGGGACTCTGGCTTGTTCTCCTGATTCTCTTCATGTATATACTAGTGCAGTGCCGTTCCAACATGTGACTGTTCAAAACAGTCAGATATCTTAAACCCTGGTATTGCTGCTTGCAGCTTTCTAAAGGAACGCTCATCCAAACGAACCAATGAATAATGCAAACTTATTGAATGGTGATAAAAGACACAATTAGGCATGGTGTTCAACTTTATGGCAAACGTGAGATAATCGACCGGTGGCCGTCATTGCTAACACCAACCACAATATTTTCGGGAAGACAAGATTCATTCTGCAAGTTACTTCAGTGATGCTTGGAATGTTTGAGTTTGGCAAAACGAAATTACCAAGTTTGCTGCAGTAGCCAAGTTTCCATCCAAACATATCACAAATTTTAACCACATTTCGAGTAAATTGGCAAAAGAAAATGAGAATGAACGCTTGTGTCCATCCATTACCTCGATTATTAGGAGCAGGTTCATTGAGATAAGCAGTAGGTGGCGCCCGTTGTCCAGTCCAGAGATGTGGACTCGAGTTACAGTACAGATGTGACTTGCAACTTGAAATGGACTTTAACACCAAGGACTGGTGGCGTCACTTGGACTTGAGAAATTTAAATTAAAAATACATGGTCAACAAAAACTTGCAGTGAGCAAAACCTACAGGTCGAAACAAACACTTCCACCTTCATTCAACATTTGAAGTTGCACAAAAAGCAGTTAATCAGGGCTTTGTTGTTACACTTGGTGATGATTCATTATGACTTGTTTAGGACTGGAAATTAAAAGTTTAGGACTTGGGAATCAACTTGGGACTTGACTTGGAACTTGAGTGCAAAGACTTGCGACTCACTTATGACTTGCAAATCAGTCACTTGGCCCCGCCTCTGTTCCAGTCTGAAAATCATTGTGCCATTGCAGAAGAAGAGGGCGTAAAAGAGCACCAGTCGAATTTCAAGCAGTGAAAAACAAAGTTGTAAACACAATAGTACTCTGACATTGCTGTTAGTTTCATGTATTAGGAGGGTTACATCAGACCTGTGTGGAGCGATCATGGATGTATTAGAGAGCCATGGGAGCAATGAGAAAACTGTTGGAACGGAAACAGCTGATCAGTCATGTGAGTTGTCCACTATATCAGAATTTATTTGGAAAAATAAATTCAATTAAGCATATCAACTCTTTTTCGACAAAGGCAAAACCCACCTCAAGCACGAGTTAAAACTGTTTTTTGCTAAATTTTTTCAGTTTTTTCAAAACTTGCAGTTTCCATCAACCTTTTCTAATGCAATACTCCAAACTGCATATAAAAATATGTTGGTAGAAACACCGCTAATATAACCTCTCCGGTCTCTCTTTCTTCATTTGTTCTTAACTGTACTTAGCAAGCGACAGCAAAGAGTTAATGGGGTTCCCTCTCAACAGTCGATCAGATGAATGGTTGTTCATTTGTTGAGACATAAATACATACATACAGACAGAGAGACTCCTTCCATTTCAGTATTTTTTTTTAAATAACACAATGTACATACTCAAGACCTGGGATCTGAGTCATCACCCTGAGCCCCAACCCCACAAGAGATCCATTTAGTGGTCTGAGTAAAAGAATGTAAAGCTATATGTGACACTTCAGCCCAGGGGCAGGGGTTTCTTTATCTATAGTGTTCCTAAGTACTCTCCTATGCCATGATCACCTCCAGACTGGTGAATCATCCTTCCTTAGTAGCTCCATTTGGAAGGTTTCCATAGAAGCTCCTCTAAACACAAGCAGACGTAGGTGACATTCTCTGTGTTGTGGCTTTTCAGACTTCACTTTCATGCCTACTAGTCACCGTTAAAGAAGACATCAAGCTCATCCTTCACCTACCCTCTCTTTCACATCCTTCTTTTCAACCCCAGCTCCTCTTCCTACGTCACTTGTGTGGTCTGTGTGAGCAGGTTACAGGCTTTTGATGTAGTCATCTTACAGCAACTTTATCACTTCCTCCCCACTGACTCGACTGAGACGGCCTGCCCACATGAAAAAAGAGAAAAAAGGAGCTGTCATAGACGGCTTGAAAGGCTGCTTTTTCAGGTGCAGAACTACTGTTGTTGCCAGTGTTGATGATCCAGCCCAGATGACGTCACTGACTTGACAGGAAAGCACACGTCACATTGCAGCCTTTGTTTGTCCAGGGAAAAACTTGTGACATTTTGGCCCCTGTGATTGAGATACTGCATCACACTGCGTCGTATGGCGTAGATATCCGGCTCTGCCTATGATGGATAGTTTTGTTCCATCCTTGCAGCCCTGCGAGTTACAGCACTTGGTTGGATAAATGTAGGAGATTGCGGACATGTGTTTGTTTGAATGACTCTGTTGTGTCTGTTGTGTTTGGATGAGTCACCTGTGACGTGCAGCCATAAGTGGCTCTGTAGTTAGGTACAGATAGTGTTGTAGTACTCGAGATCGGTCTCCAGACACTTTTTTATGGTCTTGGAATAGTCCGTATTTTTACTCTGTCTTGTCTCTCTCTCTCTCAGACAAAGACGACTTGAGACATTATTTCAAGACCCGTTAGGACCACAACCAAAGTGATGCCACTAAAACTGCCTGTGCATTGTCTGATGTATTTGTTAACTTCATTACAGTGATTGGATGTAAAACTTCCATCTTCAAATGCAACCTGGTAATATGTATAATTATGTTACAGTACCGTTAGCTAATGTCAGCTCTGACATAAATGTTTCACACCGTGGTACTGCTCCTTCACTTAGGTGAGAGAGCTGGAGATGTGACAGCAGTCAGTCTCGCTATGCCTCAGAATTGGTCTTTACTTGGTCTCGACCCTTCAAGGTCTTGGTCTTGGACTCGGTGCACTCTACTCTTGGTCATGTCTTGGTCTTGGTTTAGGTGGTCTTGACTGCAACCCTGGGCACAGTGGTGCTTTGGGCTAAAGGTCTAGCAGGTGAGGCTGATGAGAGTGTTCATTGTTTTTTCAGGTATTTGGCCATAAAAAAGTTTAGTTCATTTTTATTTAGTCAGAGAGAGACAGTGTAAATTATTAAATGCACATGGCAAATACACACCTTAAAAAAAAATTCTAGAAGTAGCCAGACTGTTTTTCATCTTTCATCCTTGGCCAAGATGTTGAAGCTATAATATGTAACATTTCTGTATCAAAATGTTAAATTTTTTTTTTTTTTTTTTTTTTTTTTTTTTTTTGAGTTGTGTACCAAATGTTCCCAACAGTATTCAAAACCAGACGTCACGGTGCATTTCCTGCTAGCGTTTGCTAGCTAGTTGCTTTAATTTCCATGAAAACACAGGATACATCAGATACGTAAGAGAGTGAGGAAGGAAGTTGGAAATCTAATTACCTTGTTCATGAACATGATTTCTGCCTGAGTCATGTCAGATGGATTTTCACCAGTGTTTTTTTACAAGTGAAGATAACAACTCCCATGTTATTGTTTTTATGTGAGAGAGACCCCTAGAGGCAAAACTTACATATTGTGTGTTTTAAAGGCTTCCTAAAATACAACAAAGCAAAAGCAAAAAAAAAAAAAGACATGCAGTCTAAAGACAGGAAAATGACACAAAGATGCAAAAGCAGTAGAGACATATGCAAACAAGCACAACATATACAATGCACACAATATACATACATATACAAAACAGTAGTGACATATATACACATAAAATAACATTATATACATATATTTTACATTAATTATTATATTATTGCATTATATTGCTAAATTCATGTTCATTCTGCATCACATTTTTTATGTGAAGCACCTGATGCATGTAATTTCTTTGTTGTAAAGCAATTTGGGACTAACCCTATTATTATTAACACTTCCAGACAAGTATCGCACACAAGCAGGAGATACAGATGACAGTAGCAAAAGACAGTCCAGTGCTGGCCAGCATTTGTCAATTGTAACTCAATAGCAGCGCTAAATGAAAAATTAATTACAATTCATCCCGAGTCGTGAATGTCTGAACCAAATTTCAACAGTTGTCACGACGTTTTTACTAAAAACCACAAACGTGAACCAGTGTGAGTCAGAGGGTCACCAAAGTCATTACGATACATTGTTAGGGAACCACAATTTCTGTCTAAAATTTCATAGTAATCCATTCAATAGCTTTTTAGATTTTCCAAACTGACTGATCAGCATTTCCATCCCTAGAGCCATGCTGCTGGCTTGGCTAGACAATGTAAAATTAAATGAATAAATAAAAGCTATTTATCCTTTCTGAAAATGTAATTATTTTGGGGGTTTTTTCTTCTCTTTGTCTTGAACACTTTAGAATGGATTTTTTTTTTCTGTGTTTGCAGACTTTGCCGGGTTAAAAAACTATCCCACGAGACACACGTCTCGTACTGTAGTGACCTCCAGCACCGCCAGCTTATTGACGTGTCCCTAGTTCACTCATGTTTGGGGGGAAAAGTTGTCCTTTTTCAAATGAAATGCACTTATGCAATAGAACTTTAAACAGCAGAAGGGTTATTTGAAGTAAAAGTAAAACACCAGCACTGTGTAAACACACACCTTATTGGTAATCAGTCACGTTAGCCCAGTGTGCTGCAGTGACCCCACACAGGGTTATTTTTTAACCCCTCGTGAAAATGAGAAAAGCCTGAACTGTTGTTAGAGCAACAGGAGGACTCACAGTGGCCAAAATGCCCTTACAACTCAGTTAGACTTGCTGAATGGTTTCCTCAGAGACCTCAACCACACATTTTAAATCAGATTTTGATGGCAGCTAGAAGAATACATGACATTCAGATGGCTTTCCTCACAGGATTAGCAGAAGCCCACACACGTCACAGCCTTTTGTCTTAAAGGTTAACACAACTTTGAGCTGTGTGACAGGGAATACAGCTCAACCTCTCACCACTGCTGACTCACTACTGGCCCGGCCAGGTGCAGAACAGACAACTGTGCGATCCCACACTCACACACACTCCCACACGTGCACACACACACATGCAAATACACTTAAATACGCAGACACACGCCATGCCCAAATGAGCATGCATGCATACACGTGTAGATGCAGCACGTCATTCCCTCTGACCTGCAGACAGAGATACCTCGTGTGTGTGTTTACTCCCACTTTCCCCACTTGGCTTTCCTCTCATGCCACACTGCTATTGTCCTCCTCCCTCTCGCGCTGCTGATTGACTTCCTCTTCCTCTGAGTTGTCGCTAATGTCACCTTCCCCGCTGGCGCCCACACACTCGTGTTATCAACAGCTTCTCATCCGGGTTACAAAAATACAGGAAGTTCCCCGGGGGTCTCCTGCATGGAAAAGAAACGTCCATCTCTCCCTGCCACACACTCACATGTATTCCATGATACATACAGAGCATGATAAGGAGGCAGTGCATGAGCTCAGGGGTAGATTACACAGTCAGTAGGTGTTCGAAGATAAAACCAGTAACCTCAGGAACTGGAGATAATATCTGCACTGGGATGTTCACACGTTCATATTCAGCACCAACGGACTACAGCTCTATCACAGGTTGTGACAAGACAAATCGGAACCACTTTACAGTGACACTACCTCAATAAATTAATTGTTTATAATTATTAATAAGGTTGTAAACACTTTATAAATCACTGATAAATAATTCTAAATAAGTTCTGGGAAATATTTCATACATCAATGTGGACTCACTATTATGAAAGATCTGCTTACTACTGATTAATCTTACTAATGAGTTACTACCCACTGAGCAAAGGTTTGTCCAAGAGATGTCTTTTGAATATCTAGTCGTATGTTAAAAAGATGTCAAGAGTCAGAATTAAAGTTTTCATGATTGAACGTCCAATGTTGATGTCTCTCTATCCCATAACAACCATAAATATGTTGTTAATAAATTATACACATTATTTATTTGTTTAATCACAGATAGAAATACATTTCATGAATCCAGTGGTTCCCATACGGGGGGGCGGGCTCTCCTAGTGCAGAGCAGAGCTGCACAATTAGTTGCAATCACAATAAAATTGCAATATGGCCAAGTGCAATATCCAAATTGCAATCTTTTGAAAAAGGAAAAATGTGTGAGAAAACAGCATTATAATGAGGTACTGTAGTGCTGCACAGATGACCTGGCCTAAACATTTTGTTCTCCAGATGAAAGAAAACATGTTTGTTTGGTTCAGACCTCAAAAAATATCACATCATCATGATTTTAGAAGTGTTTTTTTTTCAGTGAACATGAACATTTTAATACAAATCTGATTATTTCCACTATTCATATCACATATTGCAATCGCAATTTCCGTCAAAATAATCGTAATGTGACTTTTTTTTTTTTTTTTTTTTTTTTCCTTTTTGTTTTG
>JAJHUR010116092.1:0-24313 GCA_027495735.1 Lutjanus campechanus | reverse complement strand
TTTTTTTTTTTTTTTTTTTTTTACCAGATTGTGTTGTAATAATTGTGGGGTTAGGGGGAGAACTTTTTTTGACCTCTGCAGGGGTGCATGCCAGAAACATTTGATAACCACTGCATTAATCTCATGTTGACTTCCTGCATCTGTCTATCACATCCACAGACATCCAAAAATCACCTAGCCAGATGTCAAATTACTGGACGTCATGCAGATATAAAGTTATGCTCCTGGACCAACCAGTGCAATATAGACCTGATACAATAAGGTCAAAGTCATAATTTTTCTTTGTTTTTTTAATCTTGCCATAAACATCATCATCATCATCAAACTTTTTATCGTGGTGTCATTGTACATTGACTTCTTTGTATGAAACACGATTGGGTGATTCAAAGGATTTTTCTGTCAATGACAGTGAGAAGAGACCTTGCAATTAGCAAGGTCTGCAGTTTAAAAATCTGAGACAGGACCACACAACATCTGTCACTACAAAATCCACAAAGAAAGTATGTGAATGTGTCTTTTTAGCAAACTTACTGGCTGGTCAAATGTTAGCTAGCAAGGTAATTGTTAAGCTCTGTTATACTTAGGTTAGACCACTAACATGTGGAAACTGGGGTAGATCACCAAAATTTCACAACATGACTTGTGACATGCTTGACTTTAGCAATGACTTGCTTGATTTACAGCAGGGACTCGACTTGGGGCTTGCCTGAGACTTGAATATTAAGATCTGAGACTTGCTTGTGACACATATGTGATCTATTCCCACCTCTGATTATACAGACTGAAAAGGACAAACACTGGCAGATCATATGTCCCTGATTAGTAAAGGCTTCCAAGCGGTGAAAAGAAAAATGCTGTAATTCACTACAGAATTGTTTCATGGCAGTTAATCAATGGGCAGCAGAGAGAGGAGAGTCTTTCTTCCCAGACCTTGCTGCACTTCAGTCATGGACACTCTGTACTGCAATTTTTGGACGCACAGTCCAGTTTGCTTTTTCTGCATGGGATAAAGCCCATTAATCCACACTGGCGATGGCTTACTTATGTAAAGAAAAAAAAGGGGGCTTCCTTTGGAGTGCAGCTACCGAGAGATGGAATGAAAATCCTGCAACGGTCGTCTAATCCCAAACTTCCCAGTAAAAACATTCCACTTCCTCCCAGGCGAGATCCGGACTTGTTCGCATGCAGAGCTGAGGCAGGCAGAGGGTGGGCTGCTCAGACCAGGGGACAAGCTGGAGACAGACGGGGTCAGGCAGATGGGAGGAGCGGTCAGGTGCAACTTACAGGCCTGGAGAGACCACGGACATGAGGCGCTGCACTGTTCTAGGACAGGAAGAATAAACTGATTTATTTTGTTTCTCTAAAGCAAATGCGCAAATTGGTCCAAATGCAACTCAAAATAAAAGTGCACGTCTTTGTTCAGAGAATGACAGTAATAATAGTTTTGGCAGACATGTTTCATTGATTATATCCATAACATCACAAGACGGCCAAAGACTGTGCTAGAATCCCAGAAACCCCGGTTTGTTTGCCTGGATTTTATGAGTGAAGGAAACATTGTCCATACTTTTATGCATGATCACTCTACAGGAATCAAGAAGGGTTTAGTGGCATGACAAGCCGTCAGACCTGTTTAACCCTCTGTCAGAAAGACCTTAGTCTGGTGTCCTTGGCGAGCTCCTGTTTGGCCGTTCTAACATGTAGAGTTGGAAGCATTTAGTCGGGAAGCTGAAACTGTCCAAGTATGTATCGTCTTTGTAGCATCACATCAGGCTGATGTTTTTGACAAACTTATTTCCAACTATTGTTGTGTTCACTGTTGATGCAGCATTCCCTCTATTTTTATTTCTTATGCTGTTGTTTCCTATGAAACAGGAGACCTTCTGGGGACCTAGCTTAATGTGATATTGTGGCCTGTCCTCTTCCAGGTCTCCATGGCAGAGAGGAGGTCGTACAGCTCTGGTCCTCCTGGTCCTACAGACTTTGTTTCCAAATGCTGTATTTTTTGTGATTTTGCTGTTCTGTACACATGACGTCTATTACACACCTGTCCATCCTGGGAGTGGGGATCCCTCTCTGTGGCTCTCCCTGAGGTTTACTCCATTTGTTCCCTGTTAAAAAGGTTTTTTGGGGAGTTTTTCCTTAATCTTTAGAGGGTCTCCGGGACAGGGGGTGTTACACACTGTACAGATTGTAAAGCCCCGTGCGACACATTGCGATTTGTAACACTGGGCTATATAAATAAAATGTGATTGATTGACAAATTCTTAAAAAAAACAAAAACAAAAATCCTGAATGCTGAACAATGGTAAAGTTACCCAACCTCCTCTAGGTTCCCTATGTGACTTTAGGAGGATGTTAAACTCACATGGTCACATAGCAGGAAGCTTAGGACAAAGAGGACATTTGGAACATAAACAGAATGTTGCTGTAAGGTCTCTGCTGGTCATATGAGGATGTTTTGTTGATGATTTAATAACATTTGTGCAGACACAACACACTAAAGCCTATTAGAAAATAACAAAATTTAAGAATAAATAAAGAAAATGATGGTATTACATTTGAAATTTGCCATCTTGTGGTTTAAAATTTTCTTTTTATACATAAATTCGCCTCGAGAGATGCAAATTTCTCAGTGTGGTTAAATGTCTTGGTGTGTTGCCCACTTTTCTGCACAATACAGCCTTATTCAAAAGTTGTACTCAAGTAGAATTCTGAATTACATCCATTTTATGCTTCTTTATAGATTTAATCAACTTTTTGTTCCCGGTACAGTTACTAGTTACTGACAGGGAGCAGTTTACTGGTACTGGAGTATTTTCACAGAGTGGTATTAGTGCTTTTCCCAAAGTAAAGGATCTAAATACTTTATCCAGCACAGCATACTTCTCTGAAGATCACCTGGTCCCAGTGTGAGGCTGAGTTACACTATGTTCTCCACAGAGAGTTTAACATCTTCGTCTGATTGTTGTTGGTTTATGATGTCGGGCTGATCAGGTCCAGGTTCTTCAACTCTGAGCTTCTCTTGTAATGTTTTCTCAAAAGACGTTATTTATAGTGACTTCGCTTAATTTTATGTCTCCACTCTAGCAGCTGATGCACTAAACTCTTCCAACTACCAACACGTCTCAATCTGCTGTGCTAATTGTCAGATATAGATTGAGCCACTCACTCTCTGCTGCCACCCAGAGGTTGACGTAGTGTGAATCAGCAGCATTCAGATTAATTCTGAGGGCGCAGGTAATGTCCACCCGTCTCTTGGATTGAGAGGATTGAACTGCGCATGTACAACGTATAACGAGAGTCAATGGGCAAAAAATTTGGGCCCCAAGCTGGAAACACGTGACCTATCGGTAACTTCAGACAAAATACAACAGTTTTAACAGCACATTTTGTTGCAAAATAAATTCAATATTATCCTTGCTCATGTTAAAAAATACATACGGCAAATATTTCAAAGTAATTAAGGTTTGTTCACTGAAGTTCTAGGATGTGTGGAGAGGTGGGCCAGCGCCAGACCGCCATCTATTGACCAGCTGCCACTGGTTATAACGTAGATCAAAGTAGCTCCACCTCCACCAGCTACAACAGTCACATGTTGCACACTCACTAATGTCTTAGAACTAATTATTTTGTCACTTCTCACATGTGTTTTTGTGACAAAACGTTGTTTAAAGAGCAGACAGACTCGTCAGAGATTCTTCCTGGTGAAAGATCTTCTAACATTTGATCCAAACAGCTTTACAGTGGAAACAGTGCAGCAATCTGATGACTTTTAAAGTCATGTAGTGTGACAAAGATATTCGTCAAGTGTTGGACAAATTGAAATTCTGACCTGATGATGGCACCATGGGGAAAAGTTGAGGTATCAACAAAGTTATTCCAGTTCATCCTGACGGGAACATGGATGTTAATATCAAATTTATAGCTATCCAGTACATGCTGAGATATTTGAGACGGGCCCAAAGTTTTGGATCAGCTGACAGACACAATCATCATCATCCTCATCATCATCATCAATAGCTAGAAAGCAATAGTCTTGGTTGTCTTGGAAACTAACATCACTATAGATACAATATCATTTACATATTGTATCCTACAAAGAATTAAACAGAAATATTGGTTGATTAACACCACAGTCAGGCTGAAAAGCTTCATACACTGGTTTCACTGGTTCATGTAGGAGAACATTCAGACCTTTTGTCCCATCCTGAGGTCAGCGTCAGCCTTCTGCTGCCCACACAGCGCGAACAGCTTACTTTGCTCGTCTCTGCTCCCAAGGCACCGTGTCCTGAAAAACTGTATTCATAAAACAAACTATTACAATTTGTTCTGCCAAAACATGTTCACCTAAGCCAAAAACAACCAAATTTAGATTTAAGACCTTGTACTTTCTGCCATGTAATTTACAAAATTGGTGAAGCCAATATTGTTAGTTTCCGCGGTGGGCTTAATGCAAAACATAGAAATAGGTGCTTGCCAAGTGTACTTGTTCACTATTTTCATGGATAAAATTAGTTTCTGAGAACTAAAATATTTTTCACTGCAAAAATCAGGAAACCCCAAAAATATTGTTCCAGCTCTGGGAAGCTCTTATGTGGTGTCATCTGGATTACTACTGCAGAGTGCAAATATACAGTAGCAGAGCGAAAAGTTCTTTCTCATTTCTGTTGTGTAATTATATAATCTAGCCTGCTGCTATATAATCAAATAACTGAGCTTGTTTTAAATACTCTGAGAGGGCCTTTGTGCTCAGATATTTACAGTATATTATCCGTTTTATGCAGAGCTGACACACAGGATTTGGCCTGGAAGAGAAAAAAAAAGGTTTGAGACTGCAAAGATCCAACAATTTCGACCTCAGCAGCCTGACTGGTCACATATTCTTGTAAAAAGAAAATTACATTTTGTTTACTGAAATAAATTGCCATGCAATTTTTCAGACATCAAGTTGCACCTTGGCAGCCCTGTGCACTCACTCTAGTTTTTTTTTTTTTAACATTTATTTTTATTCTTACTCATTCTTGCTCATTTGTATGTCAGTAACTTCCATGAGTTTCACTCTGGCTTCCCATGTCTGCACTGTCTCCTTGCACTCCATGCTGTTCTTTATTATTCTCCACTAAATGAAACCTTTATCCAAAAATAATTCAGTGAAATGATTCTCCTCTGTGTCAAGACAGTGTGTCTGGCCAGAGCTAATTCAATAACTTTAAATAGGCTTGATTGTAAAAATTAGTTGACAAATTACAGTGTTTGGCATCTTCTCCTTTTCTTATTCAGAGACGTATATTAAAATCAGCTGTGCAAGCAGTAATAGACATGAGAGTGAAGAGTGTTTTTTGGCAATACAGTACAGTATGTGTGCACACACGCGCACACACACACACACACACACACACACACACACAGAGGAAGTAAATCCCCCACAGCAGGGGCCGAATCTTCACTTTTCAACACCAGTCTCTGAGGAAGAGAGGTCTATAAAAAGTAATTACCCTGAACTGACTGTGGTAATACGGCAGTTCACTGTGACCTGTTCAACACATCCAAATATTCAAGATTACTATAGTAACATAAAATGAATATGATGTGTCACGACCGGCTTAAAATCCATGACAGAACGGGGAGGTGACACAAGGAGTTAAAGCAAATAATGTATTTGAAACTAACACAAACTATTGGATAATATACAATCCCTGCCTCCACTCAAAGAAAGTTAAAATGTTATCAACTGTGACATTCAGTAAGCCAGCGGTGTTGGTGTAGGTGTGCACGCACAATGCGCTCTAAATTGATAACTAGTAGATCCTGCACTGAACACTGATTCAAGGACTACATGGTCAATAATAATGAGTTAGTCAAGAACAGACTTCCCCTTCAGGATTGTTAAAAAGGGCAAGTAATCATGAGGTAATGGAATAGACTGGGAGATACTGTACCACATACTATATTAATGATCTGTGAATCAAAATAACAACTACTTTCTTCATGAGTTGTCTGTCAATCAGCCACTGAGTGTTCAAACTAGTAACGACTCATTCATTACTGAGTACTTCATTTCTTTCACTTTTTGTGCCTCCTTAAGTAAAGTGACACATCATACTGAGTAGTCTGTCAGTGGTGGACCCTCTTTACCTCATGATTACATTACACATGCTTTTTACTGTAACAATCATGAAGGAGAAGTCTGTTCTCTCTTACTCATCACTGTTTCTTATATTATCCTTGAATCAGAGTTATTTGGAAAATATTTGATTCACTAATCATTATTCCTCACTCGTTCTTCAGTAACTACTCACATTTGTGTGTAACGTTTTGTAAAGTGTTGCCATATTTGTTTTGTCAAATCTCATTTTATTCTTTCAAATTTGTTGTTATTGCATTTTTCTCGTATTATATCTATCCTATTCTTCCGTGCATGTCTGTCTATTCCTTCCAATGCACATTGAAATCACTTGCAATGAATAAAATAAATAGTCTTGTCCTGAAAATGAATATTGTGGAAGCATTAGTGTTTACACATTAAAGGCTCATAAAAGGCAGAGCTTTCCATGACCACGAAGCAGTAACACTTTCTATAAAGATAATGTCCTTAATGCCTTATTAGCACATTCATAAGTCATAATCATGCATAACAACTTATAACAAGTTTTATGAAGTACTGTCAGTGGTGGAGTATTATAAGATCAGCATTCATTATGCTTTATAACTCCATGCCCAAGTGACAACAGTGTTTGAAAGAAGAAACTGCGTCCTGGGTGACACAGCACATTATAACTTATATAACTTTAGCCAGTTATAAAGACACATAAAGGACTGGTCTAACATACTGTAACAGATTATAACGTTTCTGAACTGGAATAATTTCTTATAAACATCATACAGTTGCTAATAACCTTAAACAGTGCTGTCACTTAAAGCTCACAAGGCCATACTATAGTGTATTGTTGATGTTTATATGACATTATTCCATCTGTTATAAATCAGTTGCTATAACCTTCATAGAAAAAGTTACCATAACTTCTTCCAAACCTCTGAAATCTACTTGGCATTTCCCTTCAATAAACCCAGCAACGAACAGCATCCCGAGGAGAAAAGCC
The DNA here is from genome assembly GCA_027495735.1 of Lutjanus campechanus. NCBI lineage: Eukaryota > Metazoa > Chordata > Actinopteri > Lutjaniformes > Lutjanidae > Lutjanus > Lutjanus campechanus. The sequence goes on along the minus strand of JAJHUR010116092.1, from coordinate 17,210 downwards.
TCGAGTACAGAGGGATTAATGTTCATCATGAAATCCACCATGAAATTATTTGTCATGAGGAGTGAAATCTAGAAAAAAAAACCAACAGGACATTGTGTCCCAGCGCAGTCCCAGCATACAGCAGTGTGAAAGGCAGATGTACTTTTATTGAGCTGATTATCCTCTCGCTCATTGTCCCGCTGTGAGTGATGCTTGTGCCTCAGCTCCGCTGTAGCAGTACGCTAAGTGATGTTTATGAGGTTCACTGACTTTCTGTCTCCCTCTCAGCTCAGTACATACTGTATCGCGCGCTAGTGGAGTGGTGAGTTTGATTCTGGCTGACGACCTTTGTTACATATTTTTTCTTTTTTCACATCTACTGGAGAAATGCTGCAAAATTCATCTGTAAAAACGTGATTATAGAGATTATGAGATTATGCAGGATCTTGATGAATGAAATAGATCAAATTAAACACATTTTTGCTGTTTCTTTTGTGTTTTTTTTCTTTTTTTGCATTTTAACTTGTGTGTATAAGCTCCCCAGCTCCTCATAATTTCAACAAAGCACTTTAAGGTCCGATGTGTAAAATTTATGGGGATTTATTGGCAGAATATGGCAGAAATCATGGATGTATTATGAAGACCTGGATACCAGACACAAAGATGGCGTCTAGTCAGTCAAATGAGATTTGCTTGCCTGGCGCATATGTCAAAAAAACTTTTCTAGCTTCTGGGTTTACTTCTGCAGTATGCGGCCCACTGAATATGTGCAGAAGTGTTTCTCCTGCTGGCCCTGCTATTCCTGGCTCTAGGAAAGTTTTACAAATATAAAACCTCCATATATCAAATTTTTTTAATAGTAAGAGTCATAATTAAGCTTGTCTGCAGTTCGAGGTGTCTTGTCAACAGTTTTATAGGCATGTTTTTTATAGTTGTGGCTTTTGGGGAAAATGGTTTCTGGGCCACTGGTAAAAACTGGAAGCAGGGCTGAGAGGCAGTGCTGTATCTAGCTTTTGTATTGTACATTTATGGCCAAAATGGAATATAATATTCACAAATAAGTATCACCTTAAATAACAATAACAATTCTTATGTTTGCATTATCATAAGATGAGCCATTCATATCTGCAGAGGATGTGGGTCCTCTTCCTTGGAGTCCACCAAGTTGCACCACCTCATTTCTACAGTAGCTCAGATTGGACAAACCAAACACTGGAAGGGGAGGGTGGAAATATGTGTTTGCAATCTGCCAGCCCACCGCTAGATGCCACTAAATCCTACACACTGGTCCTTTAAAAATCAGGAAAATTGAAATACACTTGAAGGGACAGAAATCAAAACTACATATATTTCCTCTGGCCTGTCGAGCGTTTTATCCATCTAGTTTTGGTGTGAGTTTTGGGGATATCGGCCACAGAGAAATCTGCCTTCTCATGTCACACAGCTTGTGCTCAAAGTGACAAAAAAAAAATCAACAGCGGTGTCTCATTACAGAATCTACAGACCTCGTTCTGAGCAGTTTCATGTACTGTAAGAGTTATTTCCTTTTTACCAAACTACATCCGCTAACCTTGCAGAAGGAAGCTGCATCTGGACGAGAGGCTTGTGGTTGTGACAGCACGGCATGTGAACATTATTGGCGCCCAGCTCAGCTTGGCTGTAACATTCTTGTGCATCTAAGCAACTCACACCAAAACAATCTAGATGGATAAATAGCACTTCAGGCCAGAGAAAAAATATGTATTTTTGATTTTTAGGGAGAACTATCCCTTTAATAGCTGTGCATTTTCCTATATATAAAATACATAAGAGAGGAAAATGTATGTTTCTTCACAAAAACAAACGAAATCCATACGTGTTTTCTCTGACAGAGAAATTATTTTTTTTAAAAGTTGTGGGAACCAGAGTCAAGGTCCTCTCTGGATAATGGGACAGGATGCTCTGGCTGTGTAGTCCTCACCTGCTGGCCTGGCACCAAGCAGGCCCAGAAGAAATTATCACGCAGCAGCTTGAATTAAACGGTCTCATGCAGACAAGCCTGTTCCATTAACGGAGGACCACGGAGACAGGCATGTTCCACCATGCTCCTGTTGTGTCTGAAGTTTTAGGGTACAAAGCTGGATGCCAATTAGAGGCTTTCAAAAGTGATTTAGGTGGAAAAGGTCTGACGTTAGAGGCGGAGTGTGGCGCTGCATAGGGAGGCATAAAATTTGTCAAACGTAATGGAAATTATGCGACTATTTTTAAGTTATTATGAGATTAATCTCAGCTTTCTTTGCCGACTGTTTTATGTCAGTGTTGTGTCCCACAATGCCTCAGGACAAACCCTGAAAAAACAGGGTGTGAACTTGCATAGAATATCAAAAGTAGTAGAATAATGAACACAAGGTAGCTTTTCTAGAAAACAAACAAACTAGCCTCATCTTACTCTGTCAATTAACTTTTACCATAAATGTTTCATAAAAGACTTTTGACTAACTTCTGTTACATGAATATGCATGCAATGTCTAATCTATCATGTAATCTAATCTATCATTTTCAAAAAGAACATCCACTTGTTAATTAAATATATTGACAAAATTGGCACATAACCACCTTAGAAATTTGTTATCAGACATTTTGGAGCAACATGAGCATTGATTTGAAGTTGTGTTTCTGGCCACTGATGAGTCTTCAATAAGCCATGCTCCTACCGCAGGAACTTTTCCTAAGGAACCTTTGAAGGAACTGTACTGCAGGCCAGGGTTTGAATGATCCCCCAAAAGGTCCCTCCTTGTACAAGAGGTAAATACAGCATGAAAAAAGGCTATTACACTTTACTGCAATGTGCTCAGACTTCAAACTTCATTAGAACAGATATGCAGAACAGAATATATCTCTTTTCCGGTGTTGACTCAATGACCCCATTTGCACGGCAGTAAATCAGTAAATCTAACTGACTTACTGTTGCAGTGTCACACAAATAGTGATGCCTGCCTGTGTGAGACACTTAGTATGGCATCATTGTTGTTGTATAGTCTTCTTCTGCTTCTTACTGCCACCTACTGGACTGGAGGTGTAGTGCAGTTGTGCTGCTTTTTCATACGTCAGCTGACTAATTTGCCTAAACTTTGCTGGTTTTTAGACCACAGTGGAAACGCAGGCAACAATGGGCTGAAGAAACCTTTTAGCTCTTTGAAAATGAATCCGTGGGACTAAACGTCCCAGGAACTTTCGGTGGTAACATGGCCGTACCTTCTGCTTTTAGCTGTGTTTTGGTTTCCCCAGTTCCTGAGAAAAACATCTGGCTGTCCTGCCATTTGGTGCTGGGTAGGCATGATTTTTAGAGCTCTTTTGCTGAAACCAGCTGCCCGCCGGGGCTGGAAAAAGATGCAGTTGAGAACTAACAAAGTGAGTCAAAACAGTTAGACAGCGCTGAAATGAGTTGAAGGAAATAAAGGGCTACATAGGCTCAAAAATCAAAGTAATTAAAAAATAGGTGATACATACATATACTGTATGTATGCATTATGTATTTAACAGTGCCTTTGTTTATATGCATGATTTTCCACCATTATTCCAAATATGAGAGTATTCTGAATTTGATACAGGCCATATAAATAGCATATTCAGTTCAGATGTTCATAATTAGGCCTTATTCTGAATGCAGCATTTTCTGATTAAGACCTGTGAGATATGCTGATTTTATTCAGGTTTTAGGACAATTTTTCTGACATGTTTATGGTCAAATCAACTAGCTAACAGTGTGCAAGGCTGGAGTAGACATGCATGCACGGAACAAGGGCCAACATTTCTTGTCAGCAGGAGAAACACATGAACCTACTTTATGAATTAATAGGAAATCAGCAGGTTTTTGGATATGCTGTACTGTATAATATAAGCCATAGGGTGTGCGTCGTTATGTTAATTGGAGTGAAATATTTTGTGCATGTAAACTTAGTTAGTGTAGAAGCCCTGAAAGGTAGGTATCTTCTACTTTCTTCTCATACAGCGGATCATTTCCACCATAGTTTTTTTCTGCCTAATGCGAGCCATGAGAACATCAGACAATACAAAGATAAAACCCAGACCCTAAGGAGCCAGTGCAGGTATATACAGCTCAAACAAGTGCCAACATGCACAAGCAAAGAAGTCTGGGGTGATGATTAAGTTCTTGAGGATGACATGATGGACCATGTTTGTCACTTTTTCTTGTAAACGATACCCCATAGTCATACAATCAGATTGAACTGAAAATATAAATCAATATCTCTGCAGGGGAGTTAAAGTGGATGCTGAAAAACTTGACACTAACCGTGAGTGTATAGGTCTCCAAAAACCTGAGACCTTGGAGATAATCTATAGAATAAAACTCTGTTCTCATTTGTCACGGTCACTTTCTCAGACATATGACTGGGTTTTTGTATCCATGTCTGCAGAGTTGAGTTTGCTCTTGCCATTCTGCCACAGAAGCAGTGAATGGACTCATATTGAAAACGGAGCCATTGAATCTCGCAGCTGATGTCAAGAGTAAGATAGAAGGCTATTAAATCTCTCAAGGGAAAATAATGCAAGTAAAGAGTCTGCAGCAGTGAGGAGGTTGATAGCATTTTTCCTGTGGATAGGAAAATGGAGCAGCCTCTGTCCTACACCGCTGGTGGGAACGTCTGTCAGCAAGCCACAGCCGGGTCACATTAACTACCAGTTTTCCCACAATCTGGCCTTTATTAGGAGGGCTAATAGCAACCCTTGAATCAGGTAGATCTGAACTGCCCCACAGAGAGAACACTGAACACTGCTTAATTCATACAGGACGGCCTAAAAATATCCCCCTGTGTATGACACCATGCCAAGGAAAGCAGTCAGTTCCTCAGCTATCACAAAGGATGTTGTTGATCTCGAGTCCGCAGAAGGTGGTAGAGCTGCAATCCGCAGTCAGTGTCAGCCAGGTTAATAAAAGGTTGCTGGTTTGAATTCTTTATTCTTTAAAAGGGAAGCATTGATCCGACGTCGATGTGATACAGAGCTGCAAGGTGGGCCAAAGTGAAGCTTTGGATCTCATTACGTTTTAGATGTAACATGGCCACAGTCCAGTTTGGTTTGGAAAAGGATCTGTGACTCAACAAGAACACACACCAAACGTTTGCACTCGTAACCCGGAGGAAAGCACCGTTCCCTGTTGCCTTGTACCACTTCCACCTTATTCATGTTGAGTCACAAAGCAGCAGCAACACGGAAGGATATTTCCCACTTTACAAATAACTCATTGTGGTTTTCTTGGAAGCAATGTTTGACCAAGATAAAGTGAGCTCCCAACTGTATCACTTCCACACTTTCCTTACATCAGGCGCCAGTTGTAAAGTGGTGAATGCGTAAATTAACAGCTCCACATTGCCACATTAACACTGCAAACAACTTTTTAAAAAAACTTCACATTTCCCTTCTCAGTAGCTGAGTGTGAAACCTGCACCAGCATGAGTATGATAAACATGTAATTTACTGACTAATGTTGCTGTAGTGGTGTTTGCTGTTGGTGTTGTTTTCCCTGAACATGAAACGCTCCCAGCAGTTAAATCACTGGACTTTGATTTTTATCAACCTGAAGAGAAAAAGGAGTCTGTAAGTCAAAATGTAGTGTGGCAGCAAGGTAGCCTGGGAACCAGATGAATCTGCAAGCTCACGTTTCATTTGCTCTGGCCACCCTCCCGTTCAGACAGATTTCCACCAGTCCTTCCTCTTGTCGGGCCAGTCACAACTGTTGATTTAATAAGGGGTAGATTTGATATGATGACTAATAGAGGAGCGTCACTAGTCCGGATTTGAAAAGTCACATGTCACACCTTTTGAGTGCAATGCACCAGACTCACGAAGCTCAAATCAAACATCAAAGTCTGTGGTGTTGATCAAATATGAATCAAGATTTTGTTACAAAATTCAAATTCCCTCATCACTACATCATGCGGTTTGTTGCTCTGATTGGTTGTAGGTCTATCGAGTTTCAGCTAGAGGGATTTTGGTTTGTGCCCCTTGAATATCGAAAATGAACTGAGGGATTCCCAACCAATTCACATTTGTTAATTAGTCTGACGATGCCAGGCTAAAAGCAGGCCAGGTGACTTAAATTTCAATGTGCACACCAACATGTGTGAACATGTGCGTGTATCCATTCTGTCCACGTTTGTTTTTGGACTATATCTGGTCTTTACTGTCCCAAACATTTAGCATTTAGATGGGTACTTAAAAATATCATTTGCGCTTCAGGATTTAGGTTGAACATTAAGATTGTAACATTTATATTTGGAATTTACATGTAGATTTATTATTTAGATTCATTTTAGATTTATTTAAAGCATCTACAAGGAACTTTCATGTGTTAATTTTTGAGGCCCCCGTGGACAGAAGTGATGGTATTTCCACCATAACAACCACAGAATACAATGCCAAAAGTAAAATTATCTCAAGAAAAATCTCCTCTTGCTTCATTTTAACTGACTAATGTGTTACTTGCTGTAACTTTGCATGGGAAAATGTAAACACAGGCTCCTCTGGTCCTATTTTACAGAGGATCCGAGCCTGTGGCAGACAGGGAAATAGCCGATCTTCTCCCTGATGGTCTCGTTTGCTTATGTATGTCATATAGAGGCATTTGTATTAAAGTGAGAGTTTCAAAACCAGTTATTGAGTGGTTACCATGGAATTAGTAAGGAACAAATCAGAAACTATTTGAGTGCAGACTTTTTTTTTAATTCAAACCTTACTGACATGCTTACTTGACAAAACCTCAAAACCAAATTTGAGATTAATTTCGTGAGAACTGTTCAGTCATACAACTGATCCCGACCACACCTACTGCACTACAACAAGACGGCAGTAAAAGGCTTGATTTGTTAGTTTTGATCATTATGTTTTTCACGGCTCTCATTGTGCAGGTAGGACAGAGTTACCGTTCATCTTCCAGGGAATCCTACACCCTTTACACGGTCTGCCTGTAACCGTGACTCTGAGCCACCGGGGACCCTGACTGCTCCTCGTACAATGGCTCAGTTTTCAGCATTGAGTAAACAGGGGATGTAGCTAATATTATCTGCACAGAAATAGACTTTCCAGCTAGTGGAGCGCAGAAAAACAGCTGTGCATCCTGGGAGGACTGGAGAGGGAGAGCATCTCTACTGATGATGCTGATGAGTCCCAGTATGAGCAAGTGAGGATTGAACTGCTCTGCGAACACATGGGAACCAAGTTAAAGTGTGAAAGGGAAAGACTATTGAGTGCAGACTGAGGGGCAAGTCTTTTGAAGTGTTGGTGATGGATAGACTCGTAGAGGAAGAAACACCGGATAAACAATACAGTAACAGCAACAGGAGGAAATTAAGTCAAGTGAACAGGAAGCTGGCCCCGCTTCCCGTTCGACATGTGAATAATTGGTGTTAATGATTCTGAGTGCTGAGAGGGCAGTCGTTCACAGCTTATTTGTGAACATTTATCAGTAACACTCTCAAACATAACAATGCAATCCCTGCGTCATTTAAGTGACACCACGACTGTCTCATAAGAAAGCCTCCTTTTTATTTTCTCACGTTCACATTTGCTCTTATTTCTCATTCTTCTTCTTCTTCCTCCGCCGCTGGGTTTTTCTCTTTTGTCGTTGCGAGAATAATCTTTACACCCGATCATAAAAGCCCAGACTTTCCACAGAACACAAATTAAGTGTATGAGAGGTACTAAAGTGAGTAACAGCAGGCCTCATATTTAGCAACATAACCAATACTTTCCAGGAAGTTTAACTCGAAAACCTCTGGCACCACACATGGCGACAGGGGGAACAGAAAATGAATGCCAGACTTTTGCACCCAATTAAAGGTATAAAAAACAGAAATAAAATATAGTATAAACAATATCCACTAGGATCAGTAATTACTCTGTAAAGCAGACTTGTTTTGGATCCAGTATATGGCCTTGTGTTATCATGCTTTATAGAGCTGTATATGTAATGGGCCAACATGGCATTTGTTAGTAATCACTTTCAGTAAAGACTATAAGCATGAGGACATGGTAAGACCTATTTAAGACCTATTTTAATGGAATACTATGCTCTTAATTCACTTTATTTTATGCCTGCCCCCCCTCCAAGAAACTTTGTGGTTATTTTGTCTCGTTTTACATCTCTTTGTAGTTATTTTGTGCCTTTTTGTTGACATGCTGTGTCTCTTTGTAGTTGTTTTGGTCTTTTTTTTTGTAATTTGACGTGTCTTTGTAGTTGTTTTAAGTCCTTTGTGGTTGTTTAGTGGTATTTTCTGTCTTTATGGTAAGTCTTGGTCTCTTTTTTGTAGTTTTATGTGTCTTTGTGGTTGTTTTGTGGTAATTTTGTGTCTCTTTGTAGTTGTTTTGATCTCATTTTGCAGTCATTTAGCATCTTGTGGTTATTCTGGCCTGTTTTTGTTGTTGTTTTGCATCTTTTTGTTATCATTTTGCATCTCCACGTGGTTGTAATATGTATAGTATATAGCATATCCACTAGAATCAGTAATTACTCTGTAAAGCAAACTTGTTTATGACTTTGTGTTACCATATTTTATAGTGCTGTATATCTAATAGGCCAACATGGCATTAGTTGGTAATCACATTCAGTAAAGATTACTGGGTTGCACTTGGACATGGTACAACTTATTTAAGACCTATTTTGATGGAATAATATTTTCTTGTTAATTGACAATATTTTATGATTGCCCCCCTCTGCATGGACGGATTAGACAACAGGCCCCCTGGGGACAGATATGTAAAAGACCCCCACTGTGTGCTAAGAGCAAGACACACAGACTTTGTGGTTGTGTTGCCTCTTTTTGTGTCACTTCACATCTGTTCTTATACGTGTTTTGCATGTTTTTATGATCATTTTGCATCTCCTTGTGGTCATTGGCGTCTCTTTGCAGTAGTTATGTGTATCTTTGTTGTTTTGGTCTTTTTTTTATAGTGGTTTTGCATGTCCTTGTGGTCATTTTGCATCTCCACCTGGTCTTTGTATTTCTCTTTGTGGTCATTTTGTGTTACTTTATAGTTGTTTTGTGTCCTTTATGGTCATTTTGTGGTATTTCAAAACTGTTTCTAGTTATGCAACTTTCTATACGTTTGTGTCTCTTTAGGTGATTTTGTACCACTAAATAGTTATTTTGCTTCTCTTTGTGGTCATTTTAATTCTCCTAGGTGGCTTTTGCTTCTGTTAGTTGTATTTTAATTAGCGCTGACCTTGGCAATTATTCTCCAACTTACTCAAAATGGATGTTATTTCACGTTTCAAACTTAAAATCTCTTGCGTGCAAGCTGAGAAGACGTCATCCACAGATGAGGGGATTTTTCCCTGCTATGTCAGCATGAGTGAGCAGTGTCACCTCAAAGGAGAAGACATGAGAAATGTGCGCGGCACAGAAAAATAATGTGACTCAGCTCACACACGGTTGGCACAATGGCAGCTTTATGGCTGCTCACAGGTGGCCCTTTAAAGTTTACAAACATCCTCTATAAAGCTGCTAAGTGACTTTGTACTGACTCATCTTCACCAGAACACAGCTCTGTGTGCACCTGCATGCTCACACGCAGCCAGAGGTTGCCAAGCGCTGAAAGAAAGGCAGCCGTGAACATGCAGTAACAATCATTTAATCTAAAATCTACTGAAGAGGTTTTAAAAAATATATATATAAAAATGCTGGAGCGGAGGTGAACACAGGGCCAAGAGCCTCTACAGAGTTTCCTACAGGATTAGTGTTGGGCTTATTGCGGAGTGAGCCGCGAGCTATTCTTGTGCAGAAAAACAGAAAAGGGTATGTCAATGAAAACAAAACAAGTGGTATTTCTCCAAACAGGCTGGTTATCATCCCAGATGTAACCATGCTTCCCAGGACCTGAGCTGTTTACAAGCTCATGAATTTCTTAATGGAAAATATTTGCCCCCAACAAAGCCACCGCCAGTGTTGTTGGATGTGTTACTGAGTGCACGCCTCTCCTTTTCCACATAAAACCACCGTCTCTAAATTGTGCAGTTCTCAGTTAAACCTCCTTTGAATTATCATGTCTAGTCCCCGGTCATTGCACTTGGGAAAAAGTGAAGAAAAACAGGAGAATAACATAATGTTCTTTTAAATTCACAACAAACACTAGTTTACTTCTCATAATGCATGGCTTCATTTTGAGCGAGGATAGAAGTATTTTCATTATTTTTCTTACAAAATAAGGCTTTCAAACAACAAGTGTAGAGTGCTGCAAGGATGGTGTATTTTTGTAGGCCAGCCCAGAGGTTAGCATTGCCCTGGTTCTCTCCACAAAAACCCAGTTCTTACTGAATACTTACTGAATGCATGAATACTTACACGCAAGGCTTAATTTGCCGGAACAGGATCGATCTGGGACCTCCCAGATTGGTGCTGGCACATTGGATTCAGCACTTCCTATGTCACAATCAAAACCTTTAAATAAAGTGTGTGTAATATTTAATGTTATCTGATTATTCCTGTAAGCACCACAGCTAAGTAAGTAGGTATTTGTGAAGTGGGGAAATAACTAAATCCAGAGGAGTAGCATTATTATTTGTACTGTACAAATAATAATAGTACTGGAGCGCACCGAAGAAGGGCACATGCAGCAGACGCACACTTATATTGTGGCTTGTTTTAGGTGATTTAACCACTGGTTCAGCAGTGAGAAGTTTATATACAATGCTGTATATAACTAAAGTGGAGCACACAATCAAATGTTAGACTGACGTCATGAATAGTTCCATCACGTTGGACTTGAGAATATAACGCAGCAGTCAGTCCACATGTGCGCTGTCCTCTGTCTGTCTGCCTGTCTGCTACAGATGCCTCTCAAAAAATGATTTCTATCTGATTGGGGCTTTACCTTTAGCGGTGACTCGTAAAAACTTGAAAAACATATTATGCAAACTGCAAAATGCCTGGAGAAAACATACTTATGAATATTATACTCAATTTCTTGTCATATTCTGCAAATAAATCCCTGTAAATCGTACACACTGGACCTTTAAGACACGTAAAAGCTTCAAAATTCACAAGTGGGGTATTTACTGATGTATTTTATTTCGTAGAACAAAACGTGAAAATCTATTAAGCTTGTGATAACAACAGACCTTTTTTCAAGCATCTAAAATACCCGCTGACTTTGAGGCGAGGGAAACGGAGGTGCAAATATGCTAACTCATTTCCGGGTTTTAGGGCTCATTCCTGCAGCACTCTATTATTAAATCTTTTACCAGCGGATTTAAGTGGGTAATTCGCAAAGTTTTGTGGGACTGACAGACCTTATGTTCAAAATTCTCTTTTCCTTTACTGAGTTGATTCAACCACTAAAGAGAGGGCCAAACTGAAACAACTGTACCACTAATTTGACTGGGCTACTAATCAAAAGCTTATTATATGCTATTTGAATTAAATACTTTCACATTAACCTCTACAAGGTCCTTTTTCACTGTGATACAATACAGCATTTCAAAAGAGACAAACCAAAATAGATATGGATGAATATTCTCTTCAGTGTCAGTCTGCTCTTTTAATATTCAGATTCTGTTACATCAGTTAACATTTGCTTTTATGAAGTGTTTTATAAACTCTTCATTAACCCTCACGCTACTGAGAGTGAGGAAATTTATGATCGCTATAAAATCTGCTTGCTCCCTTGTTTCACAATAAATGTTTCACCATCACTGCGAAATTGAGCAGGTAACCTCATTCCAACCCTCTCCAAGAAGTTCTGATTTCATATTACTGTGTATTATATCAATTGTTATCATAATTACAGTTATATTATGTCAATAGGCAATGTTTCTTTGAAACAATACATTTATGCAACAGGTGAGCAAAGTGCAGGACTTGAACACTACAGTCCAGGGCTCCTGCAACAAAAGTGCTTTGGTTAAGGTAAAGATGAACATTTTGATTAAATAGCCTATTAATAATAAACCTTCAGTCTCAAGTCATTGCTGACTTTTGAATAATGTCGTAGAAAATGTGATTCAATCTGCATTATTCTTTTTTTTTATTTTTTTTTACCTCAAAATGAATTTGCTGTTGCAGATTAGTTGCATATAAATGGAGACAGGACTGCCTTGTTCACATGTTCTGAGAAACGTCATAGATTGAAACATTATCGGGGGTCAGTAGTGGAGATTGTTCCCCTGTTCCCTTGCTTACCTAAACTAGTTTTATGCAGGCGAAATATCTTGACATCCTCTCTGATTTTAGGAGCTACACGGGTAATATTTCACAGTCTGTTGTGGGTTGATGACGAGATAAGTTTGACATATGCACAGAAGCATCTGTGTAGACTTGAGGTGCACAAGTACCACTTTTTTTCAAGACCAAGTACCAGTACAAGTATTTGGGTACTTGCCGATACCAAGTATAGTAAGTAAGATACGAGTACTTAATAATGCCATTACTGTCCTTGCAAAAACGTGTTTTGTTTTCATCAGATGTTCCTCACTTTCTAAATGTAACAGATTGTTGTTGCTGTTTTCATCTGCTAGCAAACTCCCTGACCTCTGCATTGCGCTCGTTCTTTAGATGTTTTATCAAATTGCTTTTGTTGAATGAGCTACTCTTCATAAAATGGTAGAGTGAGTTTGAGTACATGAGAACAGTATCAGACTGATGCCCAATACTGGTATCAGTATTGGTGCATCCCTATGGAAAACTTTCTATGTACTAATGTGTGCAAATTTTGTATATATTTCCCCCACTGTACCCTTATTATTCTTGTTTTTTGTGTTCTTCCCCTCTGATACCACTACTTTTATTATGGCCCTTTTTATTTATTTATTTATTTTAATCTTTGATATTTCAATAATGATATTCTGTGTTTTTCTCATGTAGACTTTCTTGTGTTTTTGTGGAAAAAAAATCAATAAACACACTGTTTAAAAATGTTTCACCAATACAATAAATTATTCAGTAAGGTCAGAATTTGTCCCATGTGTCTCACATGCAACACAGTGAGCTTTAATAAAAGTGTTATTTGGAAGAAATCCAGATGTTTTTATTTACGCACTTATATTCCAGAGACTATAGGCTACAGAGTGAATAAATGTTTGACAATTGTGATATTTATTATGGTATTATAAACCCTTGTTGTCTGTCAAAAATCTGAAAGAAAAGTAGGTAGATTATCATCATTATACCATAAAACCCAAAACCTCTGACCACCAACAGCCATGTATAAATAACATGAAGAAAATCCTCTCGCATCAAATCAAATATAACTATGATTGATGGCCCACTGTGCTGCCAGCTGTGTATGAAAACCATTACATCTTGAAACTGCAGGGACCTCACCGAGGTCCAGTGAGGACATTTGCAGACACTGTGGTTTATGCATTCCCCACTGTGCACAAAGCCATTCTTCAGTTCTGCTTTCCATGCAAGCAAAGCTGGTTTATCTGTCATCCTAGACAAGAATGCAAACACACTCACTAACAAATACCAGGAGAGAATGCCATGAACATTACTGCTGGAGTCTGTTGAACTCTAATAATTAACCGAGGATTTCGAATGCACTGACAGTTTGGTCAGAGTGAAGATCATCGATTTCACCGTGAGGTTAAACCAACTTATCAAACCATTTCTGGACATGTTTTGGATGTTGCAGCAAGGACACACACTTACCTATTTCTAGCTCAAACACACCTAAGCCTGCCAAATATATGATTGATGACTATTGAAGTTAGAGCTACACAGATGCTCCTGAGCAATATGCGTGCATCACAGCTCCAGCCCCGTCGAGAGAGCTCTCCAACTGGGCAGCTGAAATTTAAAATGTCTCAGGGAAGTGAACGTGGATTTGCCAAGAATGCTCACATGAAAGGTTACAAGGACCCCTCTTGTTTTCGTTATTCGTCCCACTCACTGTGAGTGTTCGATGTGGTTTATACTCCAAAGTTATATAAACCTACGGGACCATAGTGCTACAGAAAAGGAGTCATAAAAGCAGCACTCATTTACTTTCCCTTTGACTCACACACGTACACCAGCCACGCAAGAAAATAGCTTCAGCAAGACTTTCTTGTCTCTTTCCTTCTAAATCTAATGATTGTGGACAGTAAGGAGTAAACTTGTCTCAAACTTTCCAAAACAGGTCTAATGAAAAGACTGAAAGATGTTGTGAATATGTGCCAAAGCCACTGGACTCTGGTTTTAACTCCCTGATCAAGCACGTCCACTGGACACGGCATGTTCAGCTGAGAGACGATCAATCTCTAAACAATGAACCTTTCACTAATTATGGCTGTATGTGCTTTATTTCCCTCCAACTCGCTCATACCTTTCACCATTCAACATCTTGCATGTTGGTAAGTCTAAACACCAGCTCTTACACTTGAAAGCTGCATTAATCAATAGGGAGGCAGTGTCAGTTTGGTCACTTAAATAATTCAACAGCTATTGGAGCAGTTATCAAACAGGCATTCATGTCCCCGTTAGGATGATTCGTTACTTTGATGATCTGCTGATCTGCTGACTTTTAGTGCCATTATCAGGCCAAATTTTTTAATTGGTTCAATTCTTATCAAGAATGAAGATGACAAATTATGTCATCAATACGAGCTTAAACAACTTTTATCATCATGCACAGAATAACATGCGGAGAAGATGTCATTCTGCCTGGAAAATATCCCACCACTTCAACAATGGGTATGAATCTATTTTAATATTTTTTTTGTCTTTAACTGTGTAATTGTTTTGGTAGAGATGAGTGATAAGAGAAAAAAAAAAATCTGAGCATGTCTTTTCCTGAACGTATCTCTTCTCTTTGTGTCACCTTTTAATTTATCTGCCTTATCTCCTATTTGTGGGTTAATATCCGCCCTCCTGCTAACAGACACAAAGAAGAGAGGCTGTGACCCGGCCTCGCCTTGTTTGCACTTCCCTGCCTCTCGCAGTTTGATTCACTTCTTGATGGATCAGTGGAAAATACACGGCAACTTCGCCGTCTTTGCCAGTTGCACGGAGGATATATTTGGAGGTTGTAAATGGCCTTTCTGTCAGTGGAGTTGACACTGAAAAGGCTGAAGGAAAACTCCCCATACCGTCCACAGACAGCAACCATAACCCTCTAGGCTTTTAGCTGACGTAGCTTATACAGAGAGATTTACAAAGAGTGAAAAAGCACCGTCTGGCTCTCAAAGACAATTTGATAGGACACGTGGCTGGTGATGGACACATGCAGTGTTGGCTTTTGCAGGGATTAAGCCTGCACCTTTTTGGGTTTAGCCTCTCAACTTCACCCATTTATAAGGGAATAATCTTTATAATATCTTCTCCCCATATGACTATAATGATTAACAGATGTTGTGTTGAACACTGCTTTCACTCTGTGCCTTTGAGACAATGCACAACTGTCCCTCCCCTGAACCGCAAATTCAGCAGTAAAAATCTGTCCATCCACATGAGCGATGCGTCCATATGTCGGCTGGAGGGCCTACTGTGTGCTTGTGTGATGTGAGTATATGAATTGATATTAATGTGTTGGTGGTGTGAGGGATGAAAGATTTAAAGAGAGTCTTTAAAATTCTTGGAACACTTCAGACTCGTATTTTATTGGATCTACAGATTTCTGAATAAAATTCAAGTGAAACCATACAGCCTTGTGCTTTCTAGAAAAAATAGATAAATGCATGATGAGGTAAGTTAGTGAGACAGCAGTGAGCAGTGAATAGGTGGCATTGTGCAGCAGAGCCTTGGAGAAGATAACTCCATCATGAAGGTTGCTCTCACCATGTGGAAAGAGAAAAAGGGCTTCTATTGAAAGGCTGTATTTATAGTTACAGGAATAAAGGTCAATGAAAAAAAGATAAAAAACACTTTAAACAACTATAATAATTAAAAAGCCTGTTGACGTGGACTCATTTCCCTTTCCTACCGAATAAGATCTTTATCTAGGACTGTGAATGAAAATTATATAAAGCTCAAAGCACAGCTGTCTGGTCCGGTCCGGCAGGAGTGGTCCTTACTCTTCTGTACCACTAACAACACCACGTCTGCCCGCATGACATGTAGCCCCTATGCAAACTATCGACAGTACATTTAAAAAACATTATTTTCAACTGCTGAAACTGATGACTGAATGTGATTTCACTGGGACTATAAGAAAAAGTTGATGAGTGAAGTGAGGAGAAAGTGGTGGGCTGGTTAGATGAAGGCTGAGCAGGAGGAGACTGTTTCTGTCAAACATATATATAAAATTACATAAAGTGCTAATACATTTACACTCAAACGCATTGATTCTATATAATGAGAATGAAATGCAAGTATGAATGATAAACAAAAACTGATTCATGCAATAAGCAGCATGTTTTGTAACTGCAGGTGACAGGCATTAAAATCTTGAAGTGGACAGCACCTTTCACAGTGAACAGAAATGTAAAGTGCTTTACAAAGGGACAACATTTAAAAGACAAATGTTAAAGGATAACTTCGGTATTTTTCAACCTGGGCCCTATTTCCCCATGTGTATGTGTGTGTATGATTGACAGCTGCAACTCGTTTTAAAATAGCTGCGGTATTGAGAGACGCAGATGCAGCCGGCAGCCGCAAAACGAGTTATAATGGTAGTTGTAGGGGCAAAATGGTCCGTAAAAGTTTGTACATTAAACGTGCTTTTTTTCGCCACAGACCGGCTCACATCACCAGTGTAATCTCTGTCAACAACATGCAAAGCGTCTCTCTTACTGTTCACTCTGTGACTACGTCTCACAGGATCTTTGCTTGTTGAAGAATGTCTTAGTTGCAGCGAGTAGGACAGCTGTTTTCTTGAGGTGTGTTTGGTGAAGTGTTTCAGGATGGGATGTCTTCTCTTCTTGGCCTGGCAGTAGTCATCTTGAGAAAAGTGTGCACTGCAGACCGATGGTCTGCCAGGCGCAGTGTCTGGACGGGGGCGTTAGCATCCAGTTGTAGCACAATTAGCCACAACTTCAGCATGTTGCTGTGCGACAAAGTCAGCCTCTAAAAGCTGTACTGGGTGTTGCACGACATCCTGTTCTTGCACTTCGGCGAAGCAAAAATACGAACCATTGTTTTCAATAGTTGCAGTAAAACTTTCAGCTGAACTCCGGGACAGCTAACTCCGCTCTGACCGGCTCTCAGCATGACTCCTGTTTTCTTCCGGCAACAAACAAAGATCCCGCGAGATGTCGTCATACACAGCAAGCAGTAAGTGAAGCATACTGTTGACAGAGATTACACTGGCGATCTGCT
>JAJHUR010116091.1:1299-27963 GCA_027495735.1 Lutjanus campechanus | reverse complement strand
GAAGGGTGCAATTTGTAAGATTTATGGGGATTTATTAGCAGAATATGGCAGAAATTTAATATAATGTCAAGAGTATGTTTTCATTAGTGTATCAAGTGCTGCAGGGTTGGCATATTTTTGTTGGCCAACCCAGAAGTTAGCATTGCTCCGGTCCCTCCATAAAAAAGTCAATGGGATTTTCCCATGTCTGTTTTGGATTAGTGTAGAAAATAAGCTCAAACGTTTACGATACTTGTACATTTTCTTCAGCAAGATAATCTTCATAATGAGCACCACTTAAAGTGTAAATGCAATCAGAAGTAAAAAGCTAAAACAAGTCTATACAGGAACTACACCACAGTCACATGACTTCACATCACCACCAGTAAGTGAAGAGTGTAGTCTTTATTCGCCGTTTCTTGGCAGTCACCTGTTTTTTAGACTCATAAAAATTCAGGCGTGAGGTATCTATTGATGTATTTTATGTACTTGAACAAAACATGACAATCTCTTGTGTTAATCACAGACTTTATTTCAGGTATTTAACCAAAAACCATTTAGAAAATCAATTAACTTTGAGACGGGGGAACCACAAGTGCTAATATGCTAAATCATCTCTGAGCTTTAAGATTCATTTGTGCAGCGCTCTATAATCAATTGAAAATGCTTTTGTTACCTTAAAATGAGCAGTCACTGTAGGCTCTTCTACACAGATTTGCAATCTGCAAGGTTGCGGCTAGATGTCAAGAAATCCTACGGACAGGTCCTTTAAGTCCTTTCCACCACTGGTAATGATACTTATTATTGGTTAACAGAAGCTGTCCAGGCTGACAGGAGCTGTTTTTATTGTTGTTAGTATCCTTCACACACTACCCTCTGTGGTGTTGTGGTATTTGCTCCAGCATGCAGTGCATGGTCAGTGCCAATCTGACCTGCTTTGGACTTTGTGTGCAATGCTGCAGACGTTTGAGAAAGAGCAAAACACTTCAGTCAACAGGCCAGGGTGGCTAGCTGAGTGCAGAGCTGTGCTGTTGCCTTGGCCGGCCTACTGTGTCTTCCCCTCAGTTTGACATTCAGCATGTTTTCCCCCCATGCTGCCGACTCTTTGACCCTTTCACATCCTTCTCCCAGACCACTCGTGACTCAGTCTGACCTTGAGTTGTGGGCTCAGTAGACTTGCAGGAGAAGAATTGGGAAGCATCCTCCACCAACGACATCAATATTTTATCTTCCTGGTGAACACGTGCAAGGGAGCGGAATGTGTGGGCCCCTCTTAAATTCTTTTTATTTATTCATGCATTTCCGTCCTCTGTTTTGATAGGAACAACAAGCGCTGCACAGATTTAGCACTTGGCACTTGATTTTCTCACTTCTAAAATTTCTTTACATATTGATTTTCAGTCATCCCTGTGGCTAAAAATGATAAAAACCTATAACACGGTTGTACAATGCATCTTTAACCTGTCTCCAAATTACAGTTTATGCAGCTATTTTTTAAAAGAGCAATATGCAACGATTATGTGGGCAAAAATTAATCCTGCAGTCCAAATAGCAAGTTGGAGCCATAGATTATATTATATAGGTTGAAATCCTATTTAATACAAGATCTAAGGCTGAAGCAAGTGGGTTCCTCCTGCCCAATCCCCCCCAGACTCTGGGAAGCTCAGGTAGACTGCAGGAACACTGCAGGAGTGCAGGACAGCACAACATCATAAACTGACAATAACAAGCAATGACAAGTCCTACACTGAAAGTTGATCAGCTGTTTAGAACTGTCAATTGTCTGCCAATGTAAAGATAAGGCTGTTATCCCAACAACAAAAGCCCACTGTTACAAAAATACACACCCTGGACTTGGAGCTCAGTGACTGCCTGTCTCACCACATGCCAGATCCATTAACATATTGTTCAGTTTAATAGTCATAAACATCTACTCCTTCTACAAGACTATTAATGATTTTCTACGACTCATAAACAGACACTTACTCATTCAGCCAACATTCTGCATTAATATGAACTCTAATTAATGCGAAATGGCCAAACAAAAACAGTTATTCCGGCCCGGAATAGAAATGTCAAAGGAGGACACCAAGTCTGTAGCGTTGGTGTCAGAGAAGCAAGTATTTCAGCTTAATGTGGTTCCTTAATCTCTGATGATATATCGTGGTCATTTTATGATCTATTACAGTGAATATATTACAGATTTCACCTTTAAAAAATCAAAAGGAGTTGAACATATTTTTCATGTCTCCGCCACAGCTCAAGTCATACCTACATATTGCTGGATTAATTGTCTTTTTCATGGTCTTATACACCAGGCAGCAGAGGTGACATGTGGTGGGTTTCTCAAGCGACTTTTTCCTAAGTTAACACAGGCTCTTTCTACTTATTATCCTGAAAACAGTCTAATTCCCAGGACACTTTTGTAACACTTTCTGTGTTACTCTCTGCATGGTTGATGTTATGGCTTCAAGAGGGTCCTCTGAAGTCCCTAGCTCCTCAGAGCTGATGCAGTGTGGAGTTGGAACCATCAGGAAACAAAGGACCGAGGGAGCATAAGCTCCCATTTTCCAGAGCAAGTTAAAAGCAGCACAGCTCCTTCTAATGCTCAGAGGCCTATTTTAGATATATGGAGCTTTTAATGTCTAATGCACACTGCTGGGCTCACTGACAATGTCGATGGTAAAAGAGGGACTTCAAAAAAAGCAACAAACATGGAATGTTCCACACTTTTAGAAAGAGGGATGTGCTGCCTGAGTGAAGGAGGTGCAAATGATGTAATTTGAGTGAAAGTACCAAAGAATTTGCATATTTCAGTTGCTGGTTTTCATTGAAATGTTGTTGAAATTAATAGTTTATTTTCTCATCTGACAAATGGGGTTGCTGTGCTAGGAAAACACCCATTTTATATACCTGCTTTTATATTCACTGGAGGGTTGCAGGTGGGCTGGAGCTCAGCATGCACTGGGTGTGTGTATGTGTGTGTGTGTGTGTGTGTGTGTGTGTGTATAATGTGAAGTGCTTTGTTCTGCTCTCAGGTTAAAAGCACTATATAAGTGCTATAGAAAATATATTTAGAGATTTTGCACCCATAAGGAATTTTTTTAATGCTTTTATTAGATAGTGATGCAGCCCCAAAATGTTATATATTTAAAAGAATACATTAATAAAATTGTGTAAAATATGTAGTGAAATTTAGTGTGAAATAACTGAAGAAATGATTAAAACTCAACTCAGCCTGACTCAACTCATTGTAAAGAAATGCTATTTTCATACAAAATGCCCTTTTTCAAAAGTCTGTTTATGTCGTGGCATTTTCCCCCGATGTCAAGTTTTATTTCATAATGTCACTTTTCATTACTGTGGTGTTGTCATTGCCCTGTCACCATTTAGCCAATCACGCACCCTGCGCTTCTCTTAAAGGACCAGAGTGTAGGCTAGCAGTGAGCTTGCAGATTGCGGACACCTCATATCACCCTCCTCTTCCAAACGCGTAGAAGAACGTATGGTGGCAGCAATAGATGCAAAAGTCCCTATCCGGAGCCCATGTTTGTTTGGTCCATTCATACTGCAGAAACATGACGGTACAACAAGGCGGACTCCATGGAAGAGGACCCCTGCCCTCTGTTGATATAAGTAGCTCGTTCTAAGGTAACAAAAAAACAATCAGCCTTATTTTCAGATGATTATACAGTACACTAATGAAACATATTTAGGCTTGCCTTTGTGACCCTATTTCTCAGCATCAAAGTGAAGAGTGTGTTAGTATTGTTAGCTAGCCACTGTTCAATACCAATTTATTCATGTGAGTCTTTCTTTCTTTCTTTTTCTATGTAATTCTACTTATAAAAGAAAGCAGAGTATGGAGTTATAACCAGACAGTCTGATGTTTGTACAGGTCTGTGTGGTTATACTGTGCCAGCCTGGTGTCATTTTCAGGAGATATAATGAAGGTGAACACAGTGAACTGCCGTGTGCAACAACACTGCGCTCTGACATCGCACTTCACAGAGGCAGCAGATTTATCAACATCAGTCCTGCCACCTTCAGATGCTGCAAGGATTTCATGTACTGAAAGAGAAGCTTTTCATACAACATAATGCACGTGTGGACAGCAGATACTGTAAGATTCACCTGCACTCTTTTCATAGATCAATACAAACAGATTTACAGACTTTCCTGCTTTAACCACATTAAATGTTATTTTCACCACCCACTAATTTCAGATGCAGCCTAAGTAATTTTGCTCTGGAATGGGGCCTTTCGGTAGATGTGCTAAGCACTGAAATAATTGTCCCACATCCAGATTAAAATGGTCACCCTGAAGAGAAAGATTCAATGAGTATCTCCTGGCCAACTGGGCACCACATGAGCATTTTGAAGTCTTAAAATAGGAGAGACACAAAAGTAGCATGAAGAGAAGCAGGTATTGGTGCTATTGATTTATATGTGACTGCTGTGTAATAGCGTGTGTTAGGCGAACAGGCGAACAGCTCTTCTAATGGACATTAAAACTGTTGTGCATCTTCATACATGACAGACTTTACAAATGGATTCTCATAAATCTTAAAGAAAAAGAGAGAGACAGAAACACATTGCTTCACGATAAGCAGACACAGACAGATGTGTCTTCTCTGGTGCAACTTTTCCCAGAAACATCTGAGTAGGTCTCAGCTTACGAAGAACACGCACTTTCCAAGGAAACCTTCCTCCTCAGTGCACTCATTCACTCTCACTATACTGTCTTCATATAACCAACTTTGATAATGGATTATCAGATGTAGGGGCATTATTCACATGACACGACATACAGCATGTTCCGGCTGGCGTAACAGAACAAGGTGATTATGTGCTTATTTACTTTTGCAGTATGGCGCTCTGCTCCATCTGAATCAGGTTTTCAGGGTGATTACAAGACAGATCACAAGGTTCAGGCCTCTTATCTACCCTGGATGTAAGGGAATCTTACATTGGCACTACAATTTTATCACCATTATTTTCAAGTTTCCTGAGTTCATATATTTAAAAAAAAAAAAAAAAAAAATCCAAACATGCTGCGGTCTACAGTGGTTTGAGTAGATGTCTGCCATTTTTCCTTAACCTTAAAAGTCGCAAAGAAAGATCATGTAAGACTCTCACCAGACATAATTACTGTAGCTTCCACAGTACAGCTTCATAGTGTTGAGACAGCCCCGTTATAACAAGCATCTGTACTGATCTGTAATGACAGGGCAGGGGTATGGGGGTCTGGCGGAGCAAATCCGATGAATGAGTGGAACGGGAGGCAAAACGGCAAAGAGGGAATCCATCTGGCCAGGAGAGGGCTCTGGATGTCAGGAAACTAACTGGGATTCTGCATAGTGGGAAATGTCAAGCTTTAGAAAGCTGATTAGATAGGCCTGCCATCATCTTCATCATCCTCTCGCCTGTTTTTTTTTTTTCTTCCTCCTCCTCCATCCTTTTCCCTCCATCTTCCAGTCCTTCTTCTTCTTCTCCCACCCTCATCCTCCTCTCCACCCTGCACACCAAGACGCCAAGCATTAACACCCTGGTCTAGTCTCTGACTGCTGTTGAATATTTCAATATAGCTCTGCTTATCTGGCAGCCCCTATGACCTGCCTGGATGAGCGAGGGAGAGGCTGAGATTCGCATGGCGAGCTGTGGAATGGATACTATACACAGTCATATATAAGTGAAGAACTTGCCTCGAGGTGAGCAAGCACATGAATACCAGATCTCCCTGCACTCTCATTTGTGCAGACCGGCACCGAATTCCATCACAGATACTGAATTCCAGCCTTCATTTGGGATTTTTTTTTTTTCTGGATTCAGTTCAAATAGCCAACGCAGGAAAAAAAAATTATATAAAAAAAAAATACTTTTTGGAAAATGAAAGTCAAATAGCTACGAGAGTAAATGTTTTCTGGTTTATTTTTTTGTGAATTTCATTACAGTTGTCCCAAGAGAGTGAAATATTAAACTGGAACGTTGCAGGTCTGTCTCATCCATGGTGCTCTGTTCAGCACAAATCATTTCACCCCTGGTTAATGAAGCAGGCTGTTTGAGATGGAGGACTGGGGTCATTTGACTGAGGAAATGAGCAAAATACTCTAGTCTCCACTCTACTCTGTAAATATTAGGGGTGGGAGAAAATATTGAAACACATGAGTATCGCGATATAATGCTTTGTGATACTGTGTCGATTCTCTGTATCATGATGTTGTGATACATGCAAAGACTTGTTGCAGTGGTTCATTTTGTTTTGAGTTTAAACCCCCGACCGCTAGATAGCAGTGTTGTTACTTAGTTACTTGCATAAAGAAGAATTTTCAAGTCACATT
Organism: Lutjanus campechanus; assembly: GCA_027495735.1. NCBI lineage: Eukaryota > Metazoa > Chordata > Actinopteri > Lutjaniformes > Lutjanidae > Lutjanus > Lutjanus campechanus. Next base: position 21,643 of record JAJHUR010116091.1, on the reverse strand, counting down.
TTATCCATATGATGGTTTGTTCTTTATGCTAATTCCTAAACTTAGATTAAAAATAGCAATGTATCAGCTTGCTTGCAGTATCACAATATATTAACTTCTAACCCCTGTATTGTGATATGTATTGTAATAAACAGCCTTACACAAAGTAGTTATATTTTTGGTCTGCAACTAATGCTTATTTTCATTATTCTTAAATCTACCAAGTATTTTCTATACAACTTGTGAGCAAATAGCAAAAAAACAAAGCCTTCTGCAAGTTCTCAAAACCCACAGCCGTCCAAAACCCATATTTTTCTATCCTAAGGACTAAGAAATTCTTATGTAAATGGCCACAAGAGTAATTGTTTCTGGGTTTGGGGGAAGTTCATCGCTCATCGTATGACAATATATCTGAATATATTGAATTTTAGCCCCTGTATGTTGATACGTATCGTGTTGCCAGATTCTTGCCAACACACAGCTCTACGTAAAAAGGTCATGCTGTAGGTCTGTAACAAATGCAAATTTTCATCATCTTTTAAGCTCCCAATTATTTTCTCTTTCCTCTTTCTTTATCTAGAATGTCAACAAATAACAAACAATATCCATCCTAAGTCCACAAAGCCCACACTGATGTCTAAAAATGTTTTTTTTTTTGACTGGACTTTTTTATCCAGGCAGAAGTCCAAAACACATAATGTAGTTTTAGACTTCCTAAGGATACCATTTTTGCTTATAACTTTCTTAAATAGCCATGAGAGTACATGTTTTCCATTGTTTGTTTTTTGTGCGTGAATTTCATTAGAGTTCTCCCAAGAGAGTAAAATATTGGACTGGAGAATTACAGGTCATTCTTATTCATGCTGCTCTGTTCAGCATAAATCCTTTCACCCCTGGTTAATGAAGCAGGCTTTTTGCGATGGGAGGCTTCGGGTCATTTGACCGAGGGAAGGAGCAAAATACTGTAGTGTAATCTACTGTAAATAGACACAAAGCAGTTATACTGTAGGGCTGGAGCTAATGTTTATTTTCATCATCCTTTAGTCTACCAATTATGTTCTCTATTGAGTGTTGGTAAATAGAAAAGCCCACATTGATGTCTTAAAATGTCTTGTTTGGTCCAACCAACAGTCCAAAATCCAAAGATATTCTGTTTTCTATGCTTTTGCCATTTTGCTTTAAAAAAAGGAGAAATCTGTACAACCCTAGTGTTAAAAGGTGAGTTTTGCAGTCTAAATAGACAGTTGTAGCCATAGATGGTATATTAAATACGCTGAATTCCTATTTCATATATACAATCTATGGTTGAAAGTTATTTCCTCCCAATCTCTCCTCCCCAGACTCAAAGCTCAGGCAAGTTGCCTGCAGAATGCAGGGATACTGAGCCTAAGATGAATGCAATATTATACTTTTACAAACAAGTGATGACGACATATCATGGTCATTTTATGATTTAGTACAGGAAATATATTACATATTTCTCCTTTAAAAGATTAACTGATTACCAAAATATTTGCGATTATTTTTCTGTTGATGGAGTAACTGCTTCACGTCTAAAACATCTACAAAGTAATAATGAGCATTTAACTAAGGGGGACTGATCACTTGACATACGGTTTGTAAATTGCAGTTATTTTGTGCAGAGACTCCAGCAACTTCTCCTCAGACAGACTGCACTGAATCACAAATACCATCAGACAAGATTGCCTACTTGTCAATATCTATTACCATTAAAGTGGTGATTTCATATATGTAGTCCCTGCATCTTAAGCACACTGCCTTGTCTGTCCTTGAGTAGTGACTGACGTGTTTCCAGAATGCAAAATGAGACTGGGGAATACGCTGACCGTCTAATCCCGTGGAAAAACCCCAACCCCTCATTGTTAGTGCATTTGACTGGGTGGTTAGTGATCTAGAGACTTGTGGGTTTGTTTGTTGCAGTCAACAACAAACAGTGCGGTCTCACCACAAGCTGTCAATCTGGGGGGTTGAGACTGACCGTTGGGGGTCTGGGCGGTGGACCACAGAGAATAGGAAGAAGGGCCTGGACCTCAGATCAAGAATGGCAACCGACATTAGTGGGGAGCACTGCTTGGGGAAAGATTTGACTCCAACCAATGGAGAGGAGTTAAAGGATCATGGGATAGCAGCGTGTGGGGAACAGAGAGGGTAGAGGACACCATGCCGCCTCTAATTGGTTTCTCTTTCTGGAACATCCATTGCTCCCTTTCTCTTGGAGAGCTGCTGTGCTCAGAGAGCCACAACTGAGAGCCCAGCAAAGCCTATTGGATTTAAAGGGAATCTGTATCTTAAAGGGGTGCTGGGCTGCAGGAGGGGGGGGCCATCACAATCAATAATTCATAAGGCCTTTCCTTATTAGGGCTTCTCCTGACTGGGCTAGTGCTTCTTATGCCCAGCTCTGTGTCGGATGAGAAGCTTCTTGGAAGGCAAAGCCGCACAGGAACTGCCAGCTCTGCGTTGTTGCTAGCTGCCTACTCTGCCATTCCCACCCTGCACTCTCACCCATTTGCTCGGTGTAGATCCCTTTGTTACTCATGATTTCTCAAACCCTAATATGAATCCAGCCCTCTTAGCATAACAATGAGGATGCTATAGCACACTTGATATGTAAAGAGGTGTTTGCATGGACAGAACAGGCAGTTGTAAAACCCTATTGTTTGTTCCAAGACAAAAAGAATCATGTTTTATAATCTCCAGACTGATGTGGAAGAGAAAGATTTTATAATGTTGCACCTGAAAGGTTTTTTTTTTAAACATACAAAGCACTTGACAAGAGCGACAATTAAATGCCAAGCACATAAGAGTGCGTCTGAGTTTAGGTACTGCATGTTTTCATGGGGGAATGAAATTGTTTGTTATGCTGCCTTCAAATGGAACTTGTGACATTATATTCTCGATATGGGAAGTCCTTTATACAATACGCCGGAAATTCAAGTGTTAAGTTGTGAGAGCACTGTTGCTACATGACAACAAAAACTGTCCCCATTTCAATAATACTGAATGATTTGGGATTTTGTAGCTTTCTGCTACTCAACGTCAAGTTGACATGAAGAACAAGTCGACAACAAAATGCTAAAGTAATTTCTGTGGGCTCAAAAACACAACTTACATGAGAACTCTTGAACTGGGAGCTAGCACAAAAAACACTCATCTGTGGGTTGTTCAAATGGACTATTGTGTGCTTGAATGCACAATTAGCATCTGTGTGAAAAAACTACTGAAAAAAGACCTTACAATACGATCAAATAGCCCTGCCTGACTACAAGACACATTTTTACAGTTGTCTCAACCAGAACTACGGAGCCTTTTGGACATGATGTACCTCTCACAAACTGGTTGCATGACCAATATGTGCAACTGTATATTGTTGCAAAGTTTCAGAGTGAGAGACACAGAGTGTTTCCATAAGAATAGTAAAAGCTACTCTACTACTAACACTACATATTTGGGCAGTAAAAAAAAACTTGTGACTATAGGTGGGCTGTGGACTAAACCAACGTGGGGTATATTCCTCAGAGGTGCTTTTTCAAAATACTGAATCTTATTATCTAACATTGAGTAGAGACTGAGAGATGACAGTGGTTATATTTTAATTTTATGATCAAAATTGTTGCTGGGACAATTGTGTAATCCCTGGATTTTGGTAGGGACATGCCCCTACCCAATTCTACACCATTATACAAATCACTTTGCTGGTTTGTAGTCTGTTTGAGTGATTGTGGTTGTTGGTTTTGTGATGGGAAAATGTTTACTGAAGAGCAGGGGAATAATCTGGCACTGTTGCTGGTGATGAGGAGAAGGAGGAGACAGGTTGTAGTGGGTAAGAGAAGGTTGCGGGCCCATTCAATCCAAAGAGCAAAGCTAGCTAACAAAACTACAGCCAAGTGGGGTCAATCACACACACCTCTCGAATGAGCCTATTAGCAAAAGGCTTGTTCGAGATGAGCCAGGCCTGCGCGGAGGTGATCACCGCACAATGCATGCAGGTTAGATTCATTTCTGACTTGATTCTGACTTGCTCTGAACATCATGCACATGTGGACAATGATTGAGGCAGCCACAAGTTGTAGAGCCCCAGTTCAGCACCCACTTCAAATCAAACGCCATGTTTTATAGAAAATCCTAATTTTCTGTGTGATTGTAATACTTAATGCCAGATATAATTAGTCAAGTTGTGCAATGAAGGTTTAATCTGTAAACAAGCATATATTGTGTGGTAGTTAATAAAAATAATTTATATAAGACTTTGTGAAATGAGCAGTTACAAAGTGCTTTGCAAGCAAGACTTAAAAAACAAAACAAAAGAACCATGGAAAAGAAGGGGGGGTCTCTTCTGCTTCAACATTAATCAGCAATCAAGAACACATGCACTATTTCTTCAGCTATGACTCGCCCACAGATGATCTAACAGAATGGAAATATTTTTGTGACTTCCTGTATATTCTCTGAAGGCTGTCCCACTTGACTGCAGTTTTTGAATCACCAGCTCCTGCTGCTGCTACCTGATCTCGTCCTCCTTGTTGAGGCTGCAACTTTGCAGGTCAAAGTTCGCCAAAGTTGAACTATAACGTGAAGCAAAGATGCAGGTTTGCTTTGCCACCAGAAGCGATTGTTTCATTTGCCCCCTTGTTTGCACAGAATGGAAATGAACAGGAGGTAAATATCTGCCAGTGTTAATTTTGCACAGGTGTGACCGTGCCCCAAGAAAAACCCTCTATGTCTGTCTTTGTAGCTGCCTGCATACCACGCCCTAGTTGTCTGACAACTGCAGAGTCATGGGAAGGTAGTGGCCAGGTCCCCTCTCTGGGCTGTTCTCATTAGACTGCAGCTGCAGCACATTAAGAGCAGATAAATTACTCAACTGCCATGTGGTGAGATCTAATCACGACCACGCATCTCCTCTGGATGCCTTTCTATCATTAGCTCCCCCCAGGTTTTTCCTCACACCTTGTTTGGCTCATCATCCCATCATAAATGTGCTCAAATTTATTATCCTTAGTAGCAGTTAGAGAAGTTACCTTGCAGTTACTGAACCTTTAACCCGACTAGGTTTAAATTCTTTTCTTTTATGTCTCACCATTCCTGTATTGAAAATATTGCGATCACCTTGTAGTGATGAATGCGATTCTTAATATATTGCGGTTAAGGTCCACAAGGGACGGTGCTAAAGGTGAATTTCCCAGGCGCAGTGAATTCCACATGTTCACTTAATGCCACTAAAAGTGACTGCTGTGCAGGTAGGAGCCATGATGCGAAACAGATAAACAGTGATTACGCTCAATGTGATAAATGAAAGGGCAGCTCGCCAATGTGAGGAGTTTTACTCACCATAGATCACAATTTGTAAGTGCTGCTTGCTCTGGATGCCAGAGTGGAGTGGAAGCCAGCTCTTTTTCATTCAATCAATAAGATTTTATGCAGTTGTATGCTACATTAAAAAGGTGGCCACAAAGCAAAACACCTGGCTTCTGAGTACATATGAGACATTGTCAGTACATACCACCTTAATAATGACATCTGTCATAGAAATGAGATATGACACAAGGATATTGCACGTTTTTCCATCTTTTTTTCTCTGTTTTTTTTGGTCTGTTTTAAATGGTCAGTTTCTTTCTTTTATTGCAAGACAAAGACACAACAGCACAGGTATGAAACAAAACAAAGAACAAATTAGTACAAGTACGAAACAAAACAGTGTGCAGGTGTGTGTATGTGTGGATGGGTAAGTGGGGTTGTGGGGTGTGTGAGAGACAAAAGGGCAGAGAGGAAGAGAAAAAAATAATTAAAAAAAATAATAATTAAAAAGAATAAATATATAATGGCTGATCAAACACTTTAACCTCTTTGTCTTCTTTTAGTCAAACCACATGATTTATCTGACCCTGTTGCTCTTCGTATCATTATTTGTACTGTTTCATGATGAGTGACAAAACTACTGTAGTTTTGAGGTACTTGAGTCACTGGTGACTTTAAAAATCAAGATTTTGAATCCAAAACATATGATCCCTTTTTAAACTATGCAACAGTATTGTTAAAATGAACTACACTTCCAGCAGCTACAACATTAAAACACTGCATATATGCACATTTGTAGGGTACTTTTATTTGCAGAAGAAATCCTGATAGTTTTACTAAATCCAGTAACGGGAGAGACAGAGAGAAGGGGACAATACAGTGGTGTTAACATCTTATTAGAAATCTCATTTGTAAACGAGATACTGTAGCCTAAATGAGAATGTGAACAAAAAACTGTTTAAATAAAAAATGTTTCTGTTTCATATGAAGAGTGCTGTAGTTTTGATTGAATCTGACCATGTAGAGGAAGTGGGGTGTGGAGGAACAGTGATGCTACGATTTACCTGCTCTCCAAGTGATATGGGAGAGCAGGGTCTGTACACTGCTGTCAGACATGGTTTGCATGAATGATTTGCAGCACTGTTTCTCATCTTTCTCATAAAACCCAAACTTATTCCACTCTTGCGCGGTATGAAAGTTTGGTGGTGCGACTCGGTGGGACATCAGTTCTTTCACTGTCTGTTTTGAGGAAATGAAGAGCTGAGACAGGAGAAAGAGGGGGAAGTACTTGTTTTGTGTGAGTGAGGCAGTAGGCGTCCAGCGAGAGTGGTGCAGGCAGAGGCAGGGGGAGAGAGAGAAAATGGAGGGAAGTTACAGTAGCTGTTCCTTGATGCAAAAAATTAAATATATGCGCGTTCTAATGAGATGTATCGATATGCTAACGCTGCATCAGTTTTTTTCCCCTAACCCTAAGCCTAATTCTCTTTCACTTTTTTACCAATACAGGCTGTCTGAATCGATGCACTTGCATCTTACACATCAAAGCCTGATGCATTCCAAACATTATCTGGATGGTTATTGTAAAGTTGCAGCTGATGTTAATACTTGGTAAATAGTTAATGCATACTGTGAGGTGCATCTATAAACATTATATAGTGAAACAACTATTAAATGAAGTTTAACCAACTATCCATTTACCATTTATTAATGATATATTATAAAGTTGGGGGCGGGGTTAAGCAGGAAGATGTGGGGTGGTGCAAAATCAAAGTGGGCTGATGAGGCTGGCTCGCTCCCTTAGGCCTGCAGAGGAGTCATGTTAAGTTACTGTTCATGAAAAAGCAACATTTCCTCATTATGCTGCGTCATAATAGAAGCTTTCAGATCACAAAATAACAAGGGACTTGAAGAATTTCTAGTAAGTAAAATGTTTATCCACTATTCAGCTGCACAAGCGCTTTATCATTAAACACACACCTTTAAGTGGGTGCAAACTCTGCTGTGCTGGGCTGCAGCACCTTGGCCAACTGAGTCAAGCAGCACATGTGGATGAAAAAGGAGTGAAAGAGGCGACGAGAAGAAAAAAGCCAGATGTTAATGGGTGTAAATGGGTTTTTTTGTCCAGTGTAAAAGGGGCTTTAGTATTAATGTTATATCATATACACAGCTGCTGAGTAACTTTACATATTTAATACACTTTCACAAGGTTCCTGTTTTAAAACATGTCAGGTGGACTTCTCAGCTGACTCATTCAAACATTAACATTAGCTTACATTAGCCAGCTACACTTATAAAATCTGCTGGTGAGAGTCATCGTTTTAGCCAACAAAATCCACGGCCGTCGGCTAGAAATGAGAAGCCAGCTTTTGTTTACTACGCTGTCGAATCGTAGACCTCGTGTTTTAACAATTACTCACATTTTTTATGCTGAATCTGCCACCATTATCACAACTGTGTGATTTTCCACATGACATACAATGAAATAAAATACCTTGGCCATTTTCTCAGTAATGATCTGAATGATGACAGATACATTTATCAACAGTGTTGTAGACCAATATGTTCCTTCTCAAGCTCAGTATGTGTTCTGTCACTGTATGCTCATTATTTAGAGCTTTCTGCACACCCATGTATATGGCTCATCATTGATGAATAGCTACCAGAAATGCAGTATGTGGCAGCTCACTGTGGCTTATAATAATGCAATGAGGGTGTTGCTTCAGGTTCCCAGATGGCATTTTGCCAGTCAAGTGTTTGTTCTCTGGTGTTCGTACATGTGAGACACTTCGAAGACATCTGATGTTTAAATTTATGTGTCGCTTGGATGAGTCAGAGAACAGCATCATAGAGGCATTAACCAGCCTGAGGAAGATCTGCTCTTGGTATTCATCTGGGCTCAGAAAACACTGGTGAGATGGATATGGATATGAACTATTTAAATTGAATAATGAATTGTAGTGGTTTTATCCTGTATGTCTTAATTTTATTTTATTTTTCTGGACCCTCCTGTGAGTCTGAAATAAAGTTTGAATTGAATTGAAGGTATTTCAGTGAAGGATCTGAGACCAATCCTGTGCACTGCTGTCGAACCCACTATATTGAATATGCATATGTATTGTATGAATATCTTTCCACCATCTTAATAATCTTTGTGTATCATCTGTGTCACTTGACAACCCATGTCACAATGAAGACATAAAAACATGTACATGTGCCTGATCATTTATATATATTCCATAAATTACTCAAAGTTACACAAAGATATCTTGCTTACCAAGCTGCTCCTGATTCCTGAATAATGAATTTTTATGTGCAGCAGAAGAGGCACTCAACTGGATGCAGTGACAAGTACTTGAATTCCTGCATTTTTCAGTTACTCCTGCTAATCTTGATTGACAAGATAGACAAATAATGAAAGATGGGTGGAAAAGGAACGGCAAACACAAGCTTTCACCTCAATGAAAAGAAGGCGAGTGGAATTTTTAGCTTTGTGCGATCGTGTTATTGTGTTTCTAATTTAGAAACATGGCAGTAATGACACCAAGATTCTCTTAAGAGGAATAATTCAGCGTTTTGGAAAAAACACTTATTTCCTTTTTAACAGAGAAGTAAGAAGATGGACACCACTCTTATGTATGTTTGGTAAATATGAAGCCAGAACCAGGAGAATGTTAGCTTAGCTTAGCTTAGCATAAAGACTGGAGGTGGGGGGAAACTGCTAGCTGGCTTCTGTCCAAAGTTTAAAAAAAAAAAATCTGCCATCTAAAGCTCACTGATTGGAGTCTCTGCTGGTTACCTGGCAACCTCGAGGTGTCATCAAGACTCCAGGGAACCTAAAAAAGAAGGAGGGGTCACTGAACACAAAAAAAGCTCTCAGCACAGTTAACAAGGTGGTGAATGGGTAGATTACTCCTTCATCTCGTTATTTAGCTAACCATGTGTTTTCAAGGTACATATTGTTGAATTTGTGTGTTAATTCAATAATATATTTGTATGTAAGTTACCTTAATGTTAAGCTAGATTTATAACATACCGGTGCTTCTTATGTGATTGAGGTTAACAGACTAACAGCAGTAAATTAGCTGAACTGTGTTAAATACAGTAACTAAATGAACTTTGAGCCTGTTAGCTAATGTTATGTAACATAATTTACCATTTTTAACCATAGCAGTGCACCAGCCATTAAGACTGTTTTTCTAAAAGTTTCAAATAGCCATGAAATATACAGTATGCCTCTTGTTTTATGGCTAAGGGTTAGTTTATAGCCTATCAACTCACAATTAATAATCAAAAGAGGTTTGTAAAAGTTTTATTTGAGATTTGAACTAACTCCCAAACTCAATATTTTCAAAGAACACTTCACTTGCAACTTTTTTTAATTAGCCAAGGTGAGCATTGTAATTTTATGCCATGAGCCCTGTAAACTATGCTTATAATAATCTTTGGATACTAAGTGGAGACCAACAGCAAATAAACTAATGCACACATTTGAAGAAATCATTCAGTGTTTTCTGTGTTCATGTGTGTTCTTCGAATTGGTAGAGGGATTTCTTCACTAAATGTCTTTTAGTATGCTTCTCCATTCATCTCCCATTGACTTCAATAGTACTGACATCAAAGTCTGGGACCATGCAGAGCATAATAATACAATTAGAATTAGAATACATATTTACCTCACAAACATCTTCTTATCCAACTCAGAAGAGCAAATTAGCGTAAATGTCCAATTATGCCTTTATAGAGATTCTTCATGTTATTATGGCCATTATTCTAAGCTTATCAGCTGCTCTCTGTAGCTTTGATATCAACAGAAAGAAAGCGAATAAGTGTATTTCCCATAAAGCCGAACAATTCCCCGAAAAGACCAACAATCAAAATGACAAACCACCTTTGAATCAAATAAAAGGTGAAATGAAATCCATAGCCTCCTTTGATCCGTTCAACAATCACCCTTATTTCATTACAGGTAAGTGTTCCAGCTGAGTAATGAGAACCTTTGAAATGATTCAACAACTCGAGGTCAATGCCACATAAATACCTCATTTGTATCAATTTAGTGGGAGGGTTCAGGCGTCACTGAGTCTGTACCTGTCTTATCTGCTGTTCATCAGTGGAATGCAAAGTCAACGCCTTCGCGATTCCACCTGGAATTACAATTTAATTTATTCTCTTTTTCATGCACCTTAAAGATCTGCATGAAAGGAAGGAGTAAGTGTTGAGGCCGGTGATGATCAGAGAGAAATCCCCCACCAGCGCCGTACTGTTTACTTTGCCTGGCCATAACCAGAGCCGCTCCCTCCAGAAAGGGAAAGGGGCTGTGAATCCTCTTTGATGTAGCTGACAACTCTGAGTCAGTAATGAGGCTGATTTTGTCCTTATGGGAACACCACCTGTTTGAATTCAGCCGACGTGGGTCAGCTGTACCTCTTAATGCCACCGTCTGAATTCAAAGTATTTACTTGAGTAATTATTAACGCCTCACAGAGGAGGGGGAGTCTGACAAAAACATATCCTCTCTTTACTTAGGTGACAATTTGAAGTTTTAAATGCTGACGGTTTAGTGAGATGTTAGAACAAGAACAAACTTGCACTTCAAATACTCTCTTTGTACTTTATCTTTTTGCTTGCAGGATTCTTTGTTTGTTTCTGACAACTACAATATCATTTGTTGTTTTTATTTCAATAATTGTTGGATTGGGGAAGGGGAAGGGGAAGGGGAGGAAGGGGAGTGCATGAAAGACTTCTTTGTGTTCTATGTTGTGAAGATATTCCAAAATAATCTCAAACAAGACAGGAACCATTAGACATTGTTTGCCATGGAAATTAATCAGGCTTTTGTTTATCGAAAGAACATCTTAATGTCTTATTCTCTTTGAAATAATGAACTGAAACAAGATGAAAACAAGTTAATTTCTAATCCATTCCCCGTTTCGCATTGCCCTATTACCCTTGAGTATTAGCAAGTTTTTTGTTCTTGTAATTCCAGAAAACAACAAAACTGCTTTTGCTACTTTCAATTATTTCTGGGCTTGTTTTTCTCTTTTTTTTTGTTGGTTTGTGTACTCCTGCCTTTGTGATAGTGTACCTATGGTACATGCTAACAGGTTAAGGCAAGTCAGATACTGACTGTTACGTATCCACCACAGTAACATAATATTTTGTGAGACTCTTCTCTTCACTTCTACATTTCTGCTTTCTTTGAACACACCGAACATCAAAGGTGACCATGCTGGATTTGTCTTTTTTTGTTAAAACTTGTTTGGGTGTCTGGAGGACACTCTTTATACCCTCATCTTATTCTGGATTCTGCCTTAATGTACTGTGTATCAATGCAGAGTAATCTAAATAGTATAAATGTGTTTTGGAAAACTACTTTCACCACTTCAGCCACCTCTAATGTGCCTAAAAGTACACAGGGATGGATTCTGACAAATTTATTTTTAAAATTGATTTATTTCACCAGACACAATGGACCTCCATTCAGGCAAACACTGAGGGCTTCTTTTTAAGAGTTGTTGAGCTCTATCTTCTGCCGGTGCAAAGCGAAGCACGGCTGTCATTGCTATATTCTGGCCGATGTAGAGTAGCTTTCATTTTCATACCCAGTACCCTAATTAAGTTGGTAGAAAATGTACTTGCACCCATTAGGGGCATAAGAAAATATCAATACACTTGAGTATTGTGATATTATGTTTTGTAATACTGTATCAATTCTCAAAAACACTGAACTGTGATACATGCAAAGATTCGTGGCAGTGGGTAATTTTGTGTCTTGTTTAAAACCCCAAATGCAAGATAGTGGTGGAAACTTTTTTAAACTTATGCATATTGTAGTGTGTTGTTTACATTTTGACAGTTTTCCCAAACTTAGATTAAAAAATAGCAATATGTACCTTGCTCACAGTATCGCAATAAATGGCAGTATATTAAATCAAACCTCCTGTATTGTGGTACAAATTGTGTCGCTAGATTCTTGCCAATACACAGCTGTAACACCCATCTGCGCACCTATGGGCATGTTGGTCTTAACATGTGGTGTGGTTTATATTCTGATAAAACATGAACGGGTTGCAGGTAGAAATAGGATGAAGCTGTGTGCCCATATAGAGGGACAGTGTGCGCATTTACACCTGAGGCACTGCAGCTGTAACTTCGACTGTTTAAATCTGACAGGATTGGTCAGAATTTCATTTTAATGCATGTTCTGTGTTCTTCTATACATCCAAAAGGTCTCACACACAATCGAAGTCCACACAGTGAAACTGATCGAAGTAAAGCCGCTGTAAAAGCCCCGAGTTCCATCTGAGCTATCTAAAAAAAAGAAGAGGAAAAAGAAAGACTTCACCCATTTCCTCTGGAGAGGCTGCTTTGAGGCTGATTGGACAGGCTGCTTTCAGTAATTAACATAGTAACTTTTCCATGAGAGCAGTAATGTCAAAGCAGTCATTCTGCTGTGCTTCCTCTGTAAATGTGCACACAGCATCTCTTTTAATGGGGAGACAAAGCAGCCCATTTCACCCACCTGCAACTTATCTGTTATTAATTGGAGTGTTAATTTTTATCACCCAGCCTGCCCACCCGACCTACGGTTTAACTGCAGTGCCTGCATCACAACAAGTGGGTCATTTCAGCATCCCCGTTTGCTTTTCCAACTTGCTGAATCCGTCATTTTAATGGTGCACCTGGCTCTTAAAGGGGAATGGGAGATGACATTCTGATTGGTTTAAGTCATGTTACACCCAAAACACACCTGTTTACGAGACTGAATACAACCCTTTGCACCTTGCACCCTACTTAACGCCCAGATTATGTGTCATTTAAATAGTTAAGTTGAGTTGAACACAACCTAAATGCACTTGTGTCGTTAACTTTAGACCATGCACTATAGATTGTCTTTAGTCCCTTAATATTGGCAGACTCACAATGGCAGATCTTCACAAAAAGAAAAAATAATAGTGCTGCAGAACCGTCTTTTATATTTCATGCTTACTTCTACATAGTAGCCAGTGAAGCCACAGCACTGCCCTTATGGACAAATGTAAATCAGCTCCACGGTGAAACAAGATGACAGTATAAAACCAGCATAGTTAAAACATGTAGGCTACTTCAGTCATCAATTTAACTTCACTGACAACACAGAGTCATCACTCAGACAAAACCACATTTTTTAAGTGCTGCTGTGGGTTGAAAACTGTATTTGAACTATATTTAGTTCATGCTTGAGAGGTTGTCTGAATCTGGTCCAAGCCTTCCTGCCACAACAGATCAATAGGCCTACAGACAAATTACTACAAGAAACTCCAGTATACAAAATATTATAGGAAACCATCTGGAGAGTTCGTGCTGCATGAAATAATTAAATTGACAGACATCGTGGGTGACAGGGTCAGGTGGGATGTAATGTGAGATGTGTGTCCATGTTTAATCAGTGATTAACTTTAAGACTTTAAAAAGACTTCTATAAAAAGAATAGAGGATTCCCAGAGGAAAAAAATTGGGGGGGGGCATTGTCTAATGTGCATCTATTATGGGGGTTCTTGTTATGAAAAAGTTTGGGAACCCCTGACACACCTCACCCACATGGAGGCGGCAGCAGCACCCTCAGCACCTCTTCTACCCACGGCTGTCTGAGAGCAAACAACATGTTCCCATCCCAACTCCTCACCACCCCCTCGGCGTCTGATACTGAAGCACAAAGTACCCTTTAGCGGCTGTAGCTGGCATGCCCAGATACACGATTAAAATTCAGTCACAGTCTGGGCAGGTTTAGGCACAAAACTACTTTTGTAGGTTTGGGATAAAACCATGCCATAGGGGCACTGCATCTGTACCACACTGCCTCCCCTTGGCAACGGGCCTGGTCAAAGATTCAGGTGTCTTATGTTAATAACTGCTAATGTAGCCTTGAGCCACTTCTTCCTAACTCCACATCTCCAAAGTTTGTTTTGTTAGTTTTCAGCTTGTAGTCTTCAACCCAAGTGGCAGCCTCTGGGGTTGATAAATGAAGCCAACATGGTGCCTAAAACTGCAATCAATCAATCCCCATAGACTCACAACTTTACAGTAGAAATATGCATGCTTACAGCCTGGTTTACTGTCTAAAGCTAATTTCCCCATTCACTGCAACTGTATGAGGCATGAAATTTTAAAGGACTCATCAATTTGAAATACATAAGAGCGACAGGTGGCTACCATCACAGATGCCTGTCTCAGCTGCACCCACGCTCCAACTCTTTGCCCATTTTTGTGATTAGCTGGAAGTTAGCGCAGTCGGGCACTGCCAAGATGACGACAGCTGGAGTCAATGTACGCTGGACTTCATAAAGGCTCTTTGGAAACTTATTGGTGACGTCTAACTCATCAAACAATGCTGCCTCAAGTGACATCACCTGCTCTTGCATTAGGCACAGCGTAGCCAGGACATGCAGAGAAAATATATGCTGTAGCCTATGTGCCATTCATTTCATACATTTTCTCGTGCAGCTGCAGGAACAAACTGCATTGTATCTCAGGTGACCTCTGCAATTTATTGTTTAAAAAATGTGGTCTGTGTGCAGAGGGAGTTGTGTCAGCACTTTCTCTGGGGCTTTGCCAAACTGTTGAGCTGCCATGACATGACTGATGTAAAAACTTGCCATTGACTGCTCTCTACCAAAATGGGACAATGTCCCCTTCATAAAAGGCTACTTGGCATTATGAGTTAAATTGTTTCTGCGCGTGTACGTCCATTCACCTTTCATTAACCTTCCATCATTGTTTTATGACAGCAGCTTTTAGTGGGGAGACTTGACATAAAAAAAGCTGAAGTGACATCTCGGCAGTATGAAGGTGTTCTGCTCAAATGAAAGTTGACTGCTCGTATTCACTTATTGTGTTGTCAGAAAGGGGTTTGTTTTGTTTCCTTTTTCATGTCAGTGCCTTTGGTTTCCTGCGTGCTTCATCTCTGCACTGTCACCTGGTTGTTGGGGGGTTTTAGCTGATATAAATAGCTGCACTTTCTGCAGCTGTGTGTATTGTTAGTCAGTGTTGCTGTCAGAGCCTGTTTACGCCACAAACAGCCTCCTCCTAAGGTCTGCGGTCCTCATACTGTCACATGTGATTGGCCGTCTACTGCTCGATGGCCCATTCTGCCAACATGCTGCAGAGGGAGGGCGGAGTTGTGAAGGCCCAGAAGCACCAGCAGTCACTGTCATCTCTGGGTCTGACTCTGGGCTTAGTGAATAAGCGAAGGTAAAGATTGATAGATGACACGAACAGAATGTTGTAGGGGAGATGGGGGTTGCTGACAGAATATGCTTCAGATTGGAGAGGTCCTGAGAGGGCTAGCTTGACTCCAACCACACATGACTAACTGCCCCGAAGGCAGGTAGAGAAAAGGCCCTGTCATAGTCTATTACTGTATCTCAGCTCTCGAGGCAACATTACAGCTACACAGCAAATGCATCTGCGCCTTCTGTATTTGGCTGAGGAGAGAGCGCTTGAAGTATCTGTGCGAGTGCAACTAAAATATGAGTTGTACTGCTTGTTAAATCACATGCAACACGCACTCACTTGTATCCCATGAGTAACGTGTGTGGCTCTGCTCTGCCTAAGACATGTTTATCATGAAAATCAATATGACGCACTTCTAAAACCACTGAGAGTGAAACGTGTCACATTATCACTCTGAAGAAGTCAATAAAACAATGGTGTACAAGCTGGATGTGCTAGTGGGTAGAAAAGGCTGTTTTTTAGTATGGGTCAGACCAATATGAAGTCATTAACAAAAACTGTACTCAACAAAAATATAAATGCAACATTTATGTTTTATGTTGCATGCTGCTGCATGTAAGCATGTCTCTCCAATAATGTCAGAAAATAAAAATGTACAGACCTGTCCACATGCAACAAGAATATCCTTTGAATAGAATATCCTGATATTCTTACCCTAACCCAGTGTTTCTTAAACTTTTTACACCGTGTACCACTTCAGAAAATATTGAGCTTTCCAAGTACCACCTTATTGTTTTATGCCGCTTGGTGCTAGCAGCTGTTGTGGACACCGGTCCGTCCAACCTAAACAGTTCACTGTTGTGCACTTTATTTTCAGCAAGGCTGCTCGAAATATTCTCCTCCTGGTCTGCATTTCCCTTCATAACTCTTCATGTTTGAAGCCATGATTGCAGCATTTTTGCACCATGTGTTTTCAGTCTCTACATTTCACGTCCACTTACTATCTTACCAACTCAGTTTAGCTCGTAACTACCGGTAATCAGGCTGATATTAAAACAAAAATAGAGGAGAGACATAACTAAAATTGTAAAAATTTTAAATTGTATTTCAGTAATCTCACTTTTTGTGTATTTTTCAAAAATACTTCTGACATTCCTTCACGTACCACCAGTGGTTCAAATGCCACAGTTTGAGAACCTAGGCCCTAACCAATCACTCTTCATGCCCAAACCTAACCAATGAAGGCAATGAGAACTAGCCAATCAGAGGCAGAGTAAGGTGGCTCATGACTTTGCCCTCCTGGTATCTGTAGTCCTATGTGAAAGAGCCATAGATAAGTGCATTAAAAATAAACTAAGACATAAACCGTTTGCATGCACAGATAAAGTCTTAGATCTTTTACTTTAACTCATGACAAATGGGAGCAAAAACAAAGGTATTGTGTTTATATTTTTGCTGAGTATATTTTGTCATGCACAGCTGAAATAGAAAAGCATTTTCAGAGGATTTGGGGTGCATATGCTTCCACATATGCACCCCACAATTCTGCAAGCTGCATCAACAGCACTCAGCCAAACTCCACTGCAACATAACCCCGCTGACAGCATTTAAGTGTTCATCTTGCTGCAAGGTGCATGTGTAATCCTTGTTCGGCGACGGCATTAGTCACATTTTAATCTTTTGCTGTATGAATGAGGAAGAGAGTGTTTGTGTGTGTTTTTCCTAATCTCCCTCTCTGACTCCTACTACGAGTATATGTTAATTGAAAAAATGTTACTTTGGCAAAGAAAGGCTTTTGGCAGAATATGGTTGTACATTATTCATGGGTCCAGTATGATAGGGCTCTACAATTACTCTGGCTTTGCGTAGACCAGAATAAGGGATCTTTAGTTGTTTGGAAATACTCCAGGATACTGGGGAGAACAGGGATGACATTACAGAGGGGCAGTTGAAACACAGACCTTTTCCCTTATAACAGAGACGTCTTCAACATGCCACATAAAGTACACCCCATCATTGGGTCAACAGCTGAAAATCCTGCAAACGTGATCAGTTTTTTTCACTTGGAAAGTAAAAAACAAGTAGTAGTAGTAGCAAGTAGCAGTAACAGCAGTTTTTTTCTGTTTTTAACCCTTTAGACCCCAGTAGAAATCCAGAATGTTCTATGTTATACTAACTATGTTATAACAACAAACATGTGGCAGTAGGTTTTTGGCAACTTGTATGAGAAAAAACGCACTTCAATTGCACTTCACCCCCCAGAAATCAGCCTCCAACTCTGGCAGTGAGAGCCAATATGTGGCGTTGTTTAGTGATGATGATTATATGATGGGAAAAACTCACAATGTCTTTTTCCACAATGGGTAGGTACTGTTTTGTTGGCAATTCGTATAAGAAAAATGAATTTATTTGTGGAAAAGTTGCATCCTGGTCAGTCGTCCCTACCGACGCTTCATTGCACTTCTGCTGGGAAAAAGCATGTCTGGCAGTGAGAGTCGGTTTTAAAATATAAAACAGGTGCTCCGGGGCACTATGGGGTCTGGAGGATAATGTTTATTTGTTGAAGAATGTAAAGGTACAGTATATCTTCTGTTAGACCTATCTGTAGGCTAAGTACCCATGAAGGTTTAATTTACCATGCTAGGCTATCTTTGATGCTAGCAAGGGTAAAGTTGGCGGAGACAGGGGCGGGACAAAATTAACATGGTGTTACTTCTGTCTCGCTATGACTGACTTGG
Organism: Lutjanus campechanus; assembly: GCA_027495735.1. NCBI lineage: Eukaryota > Metazoa > Chordata > Actinopteri > Lutjaniformes > Lutjanidae > Lutjanus > Lutjanus campechanus. The sequence continues at coordinate 3,398 of JAJHUR010116091.1, read as the reverse complement.
ACTAATTTCATACAATTACAATGTTTAACATGATAAACTGATCTGAGAGCAACATGGTCATTTGTGTGGAGGACTAGCTGAGGCATAATTGAGTGTCACATGCCAGAAATATTGAGTACTTACTTTTCTGGTTGATTTATCCAACCATGACTTTTCTTTTGTCCACCAGAGAGAGACAAATGTAACAATGCTCAACATCATATTCCAATCTGATTGCGTCCAACTCATTTCTCCAAAAATTTGAAGATGGTTAGAGGACATGTGAATGATGTTCATGACTAAAGATGGTTGTGCTGAATAAATGTATCTCTGTGCAAAGATGGACATACAAAAATGTGATACTTTCATCCCTGCTCTCCTCCTTCACTATGTAAATATTTCACATTTGGATTCTAGCACCATCTATTGGCAGCTATGTAATGTATTCTCCAGTACACAGGGACAAAATTGATCATCCATGACCGTTTGATTGTGATTCACTCTAACTAGGCGAATAAATTTGTCTATCAAAGACAACTAAATGAGGCTATAAAACCCCACATGGGCACCATAACAGGACCAGTCAGCTGTCTGCCTGAGGGTGTGCCTCAGGTGGAGCTCTCTATGAAAATTAAGACACTTCTGATAGGGATGCTCTGACTGACTAGTCGCCAATCAAACCTGGTTGATTTTATCTAAATGATGGAGCCGAGGGTCCCCGAACTCTGATCTGCCATCTTGTTAAGCAGAACGAGAATCTGGCAACAGCATGAAACATGTCACATCAGCTGGTAGTAGCATGTGTGCTGCACAGCGTGTCATGAAAAAAATACTGACAGTCACTGAAGCACAGAAGCTGTTCATAAACACAACAAATAAAATACAGTGGCCTAATATGTAAAGAAATGTATCCTACATCTACTACAAACACTGTTTCATACATTAATACAATGTAATTTGCAAAGGAGGACTGCTTGGAGGAGTATTAGGACCAGGCATAATGAAAAAGAATGAGAGAAAAAAGACTTTTTATTTTGCGTTTTGAGAATAAAGATGAAATGTCGAGAATAAAGTTGAAATACCATGTTGACTTTATTCTCGACATGATATTTGAGCTTTAATCTTCCTCTGATTTATTTTTTCACATGCCTGGCACTAATACTTAAAGTTCAACTGTATTCTCGAAATGCAAAATATAAAAAAAATCTTCCTACTCTCTCTTTCTTTCCTTAATGTGGCCCTAATTCTCCATCGCTAAGCTTGTATGCATGACACTCACTACATTTAGGACTCATAAAAGTAAAACTTTAGACATAAATCATTCATATTGTCCAGGGAATATAGTATGGCTGCAAAAAAGTTTTCTTGAAAAGTCTTTGGACCATGTTATTGACCATTAATTAGGACCATTATTCCACAAAAACCACACCCAGTACATAAAATTTGGTATGTTAAATCATTTTATCAGTAGAGATCAGAGGTTTGAATGAGAAATGGTCTTCGTGAGATGTGGCTGAAACCTCTAGAGCTGTAAGTGCACTTTTAGTTAAGATTTATTTATTTCTTCTTCTTCTTCTTCTTCTTCTTCTTCTTCTTTTAAAGCAAACTGCTATTTTGAAGCTAAAAGGATAAAAAAAAGACCTTTCACACTCAAATCAGAAGTTGTTTGGTTTAATACTACAGCAAACACTGGCTGTGCAGTTACTTTGTCAGAAATACAACAACAGAGCAACAGATGAATCTGTTTACAGCCTATAGCCAAACAAACTCATGTTGTGTAGTAAAGAAAACAGTGAAAAATAATTGCAACGACAATCTGATTTCATGCTGGCACAAGTAGTTTTCCACACAACAGGAGAAGACAGTAACAGGAGCTAACAATAAGTATTTGTTGTTTTGTAGATGCTTTTTAATTCTGTCTCTGTTTGTCGCATTGACAAATACATTATGTTTCTTCTGACTGCTTCATAATAAAAGACACCTCGTGTTTTGCCCATTGAACGCTTCTACTGTGAACTGGCAGAAACGTACTGTAACACAGATCAAAATATGCCTTGTGGAATTTATTTGTGGTGTGACATGGGTGCGGACATGATGAGAACTTCAGCAAGCTCATTTTG